>VZTN01018441.1:258041-272599 GCA_013400515.1 Erpornis zantholeuca
CTATTGTTAATGCAGCCTGTTAGCTACTAAGAAGTTTGGTGAAGTTCTAGCAATGGGAAATAGAAAATAAAATATGAAAAACTATTAGAAGAAGAGCTGGGACATTATAGAAGCTGTGATATTAAAATAAGCTCCACCAGAATTAGAAATGAGCCAACTCTGCTTGATTTTCCTAGTGTGAGGTAATCCTACATTAATAGATCAAAAGATAAAAAGGTGACTTCTGCTCTGCAAGGATGGTCCACTCCAGGAATTTCAGTTCCTACATGGCTCCCCAGCTGCAGGTGTTTCAATATGCCCATTAAGAGGAAAATCTTCCCATTTTCCAGGAGTTAAAGTTTTGTCTTAGAAGTAAAACCATCTCTTTGTGACATCAGTAACCTTAGATTACTCCCTTCATCTGTCATTTAGAGCTCCTAAGTGATAAATGTTGCATTACAACCAGAAATAAAATTTATTATAAATTTCTACTGCACTTCTTACATCTGCTGTGTATTTTCTTCACTTCCTATAACTCATCAGAGGTGGACTGCTAAAAGACAAAAAACAATGACTGTAAGTCAGTTCAAGGAATATTTGGTCCAAAGAGGAGGAAACATTTCTTGAGAGTGGTGCAGTATTGGAAGAGGTGAAGCTGTGATCTTCACCCTAGGAGATTTCAAAGCTCATGAGCAATTTGATCTGGCTTTCAAGCCAGCTCTGCTTTGAGAAGGGGAGGTCTAAGGACAACCTATTAATTCTAAAATCATGTTGTTAAAACTTTGATTAACATTCAATAATACATACAGAAATATAAAACCTGCTTTCTTTATGCACGATCATAGAACTTTTAGGGAGCATCCTCCCTGTCTCTGGATCAACAGTAGCTTCACTTCAGAACTTGCTAAAAACTGAGTTTGAACTCACCTTCATTTGAGAAAAGAAAATCATCAAAAATAGAAGAAAATCACTAAACCACCGATGTCTTTATAGCACTTTTTATATTACAGTGCAAGGATTGAGAGGAACTACTGCTGATAAGTGCATTCATACAAAAAAGTCACACTAGAGAAACTCCTTTCTAGTGAAAATCGATACTTAAATTAGGATAACAAAAAAGGTGTGTTACAACAGACAGACCTCCAGAGCTCTGCACATTCTAAAACTGCAGCTTTCATTCTCTACTTTTTCATGTATCCCTCAGGCCATCCTGAGATGACTGAAACAAGGTAAACCATTTTCAGTACTTTTAGTCTAACTAATCTGTTAGAAAATAATTCATGATTTCTCTCTCAAATAACTGTTTTTAATCCTCTTCATGGGAGCTTAAAAGAAACAAAAAGATTTTGAAATCAATATTTGGACATTCATACACTTTCAAAAATAAAGAAATTGAAATTCATATTTGTACATTCATATGCTTTTGAAAATAAAGCACTGCATTAGGCAGACTGTGTTTCAAGCAATGTGTTTTCATATCTGGATGTGCACTGAGAGATGAGGTGTTATAACATCTTACAAATCAAACCTCAATTCACACTGTACTATTTGCACAATCTGCACAATATATTTCCTTAAAGTCTTTAACTGAAATTGTTCTGCTGTAGAATAGAAGTATGTAACACCCACTGTGTTTTTATTTGCTGAAACCTTCCTTACTCGCAGCTGCATTTCTTTTACAAACAAAATTTGCTTTTTCTCATAGCCCAAAGGGGTCCACAAAGCCAGAGAAGGATATTTTTACAGATTAGGAGACAGGAGTGAATGGAATAGTTGGTGAATATCATAATGGTCCTTTATTTCCTTTTGTTATTAAGAACTTTAAAGTTTTCCAAGACTGACTAGGCAGTTAAATTCCCTGAGGATTACAGACCTTAGAAGAGAATCCCCAGCCCATATAGAGAGTGAGCATGACAAATATGTAGTTCCTGTCTTTGGTGTACAATCAGCTGGGAAGTGGAAACAACTGTGTGGCCAGAAGGAGGGTGCTGAGGCACCAGGAATAATCTATAACAATTCTACAGTGCCACATCTAATCTCCCAGCATAGGCACTTGAGTTAAAGAATGACTTTCAGTTTGCATTCTTACTGAATAAGAGTGAAGAAGGAATAGTTCAAAATATTTTAACTATAAAAATTTTAATACTTGAAAGCTGTATTATAAATTTAGCAGAGTCCTTCAACAGAGTTAATGTGTTTGAAAACAGCAGGCGGAGAGGCTTTGAGTAAAAAGAAAGATAAATGCTGCTTCATCTGTCCATCAAAGCCTGAATTTAAACTTAAGTTATGCCAGGAAACCAGTAAAAGAAAGCTGAGTATAATCTAAGCAATCTAAGAAAAGAGGACCGCAATAAATTATCAAAAAGCACAAAGTGTGGCTGATGTCTGCCAAGGGAATAATATCCACATCAAGGCTGAGCTCAGATACCCCCATGGCACAAAAGTGAAGAAACCTACTTCACTAGCAGAAAGAGGGGTGGCCATTCTCCAGGTACATCTACACTAAAGCTCTAACATTACCCAGGAAATAAAAACCACATTTATTTTAGTGGTAACAGTCAAACTTGCAGTCAAGCAAAATATGGAAGATAAAAGCAAGAAAAGTCATCTCTGAGAACAGACAATCAATTGCACATGTCTGGTCTTCTTTTTTATTTCTCACAGAAGTTTAAACCACAGGATTTCTATGAAATCATATCAGCACAGTGAAACATTATAATGGAGACAGCAAAATACAAATGAAGATGGAGTGTAAGCAGATGTACCTCTATTTTTAACTCAGCTGAGCTGTCGTGTCTGCTAAAATTTGAGAATTCCTCTAGCCAGTCACAGTTTAATTTAACACTTGTAATATTTACTAACAACACAGCAGGTGGTGTCATCTCATTCTGAGTTTACCTGCTCACACAGGAGCTTGGCCCAGAGTAACTGCCATACAAAAAGCACATAATTTTTGCCTCAAAACCTTGGAGGCAAAAAAAAGAGGAAATTTCAAAGCCTTGCAGAACCTCAGTAGGGTTTGATGGTCTCACTTTCACTTGCCAGTTTGAAACACCTTGCTCCCAATAAGGAGCAATTCCTCTCACATTAAAAGTTAGTGCTTAACTCTTTGGAAAACTACATGCAACATTTCAGCTTTAATTCAAAATATAACGGAAATCTTTTACAAAGCTTATCAACTACCCATATTACCAACAGCAGCTTTTGCAGGTAATCACATAGGGGCAGATAATGTAACAAAAAATAGTTGGAGTTTGGTTATTCAAAAGATAAATGGTAACAAACGCCATCTTTCTTATATATACAAATTATCCAGAAACAGATATTTGTTGAGTTTTTTTTTCTATTTCTTAATATCCCAGTTCATTTCTTACTAGACAGACATCTTATATAAGAATATTTCTAGTCAGCAGTATTCTCAACTATTTCTTTCATTTTCTCAGTATTTGTAGGACAAACAAAATACAATGCAATAAAAATTGTTTTGATTTGGCTTTCTTTCAGACATTGTGGGAAATCCTTGAAAATCATGGCTGGTTTGTTTTGTCTTATTTTAAAGCCAGATTCTTCTATGTTTGTAAAGAAAAAATTCATAAATATACCAAAAAAAAAAAAAACAAACCAAAACCAAAAGACACTGGGAACACATATGGATGTGTTCAGATGAATAAAACTTGTAAAACCAGGAGTAAAAAAATCCAATCAATTTCAAAACTGTCAAATACTTTCACACTGATTCATGATGTGAACACCAGCTTCTGATTATTCATCAGATTTTGTGACCATACCCTCCAAAAAAAAAAATTCACCAATGTAAATGGCTATTCGTCTCTTTTGAACAAATCAATACCTAAAAAACCCCAAAACCTGTTACATTCTTCCAGGAATAAGCACTATACAAAAGCATACATAATGATTGTTGAGAGTATTTTTGTTATAGTAGATTATCATCAGAGCCACCAAAAAAGTGACGAGGGCATTATTTTTAATGTTCTGATCAATCCAAAATTTCCTTTGCTGAAGTGGAAATAAATCAATCTGCAACACCTCAGAACCACGTCCCTTGGTGTTTTATACAAGTCCACATTACCTTATGAGATCAATAGGCTGAAACTTGTAAAACACTCCATATCTTGCCCATTCTTGATACAGCAACTAAGTCAAGAAAAAAAAAAAAACCACAAAATTAACTTGAAACAAGTTATCCTTTCTGTTTTCACAAACAGCTTCTAAGAGTTAAAAATATTTGCTCCACTCCTGGGGCTGCTATACCCAGTGGAGCCCATAGAAAAACTACTTTTGTCCCCATCTTGGGGATGTCTGATTGTTGGTATATGCAGATTCACCCACAGCTTAGAGAGAGCTCAAAGGAAAGCCCAGATCCTACAGAAACTTCTTGCAGTTGAAGGAATCCAGCTGGAACAGGGTCAGGAATAAAAGGAAACCTTGCAGGACAATATACTCAGCTACAAAGTGTTTGCAAACAGGCAAAGAATTTAGGATATTCTTTCTTATTCCCTCTTTAATTCCCGTGATTTATGTGATTCAGTGATTTCAACTTCACTGAAAAAGATTGTCCTGGCTGCCATACTGATATTTTTATATCAATACTTGTTGTTGCCTATTCAAAACCACCCCATGCCACTACCCCACAGCATTACCTACAAAATGTTACTGATTGCCATAAATAATCCTACTAAGAAATGCATTCACTCAAATATACAAAAGGAGAAAGTTAAAATTATGCCATTCTTAAAACTACCCAAAGGCTGCTTTGAACACAGCTACAGAATGGAATTTGAAGAGCAAAAAGAAAGCTCTGTCTAAAACAGCATTCCATTTAGGAACAGGTGCTTTCTGCAAACAGATAAGAATTTTCTAATCTGCTTCTAATACCAGGGATGCTGCTGCAGTATGTGACAACAGTGGATTTCCCAGGTAGGTTACAAAGCTCTCATGGATTTTTTTTAATGCAAACACAGGAGCAACAATGAGGGGTTACAAGTTGCCAGTGGGCCAGAAGCTTAAAGAAGACTAAGCCAGTGTTTATACTCATGGTGAGTTATTACCAGTCTGCTGTTCAATACCTTTCTTAAATATATATATTTTTTTAGAGCAGAAATCACATTGAAACTGGGAAATTCCTTTACTCTTAGGAAAGACTGAAACAATCTCATTCTGAGAGTTTCATTGGCTGAAGGTTTCTAAGCCTCATAGGATGGGACAAAGGTGTGGTGTCACTGTGCATTTTCTCCAAGGAAATCTTAAAAGAAGGTTGATAAGGATTAAACTTTTATATTATGAACTGGTACATAAACTTTAATTACTTGTGCTGCCCTGTTGGCATAAGTACCCCATAAGGGTACATATGCCAATAGTACTCATTTTTGTTCTCAAATACTACTCATTTTTGGGGCTTATATAAGAGAAAATTGAATTGGAAGATACAGATAAGTTAAAATGGGCAAAATAAAAAGGGGCAGAAGGGGGAAAAAAAGCTCAAAAATGCCCTCCTTTCTTTTAAACCTGATCAGGGTTCTTCAGGAAATTAAACACTGAGACTATTAGATTCAGATAGAAAACAGATGATGTTATGCCTAGGAATACTACAGAAGATTCAAGGCCTAGGCAGCAGGGACATATGTGAATAATCAATGAAGTATTTCTGGAAAGAAGCTTTTATGTTTTTAATACTTAACACTTCATAACTGAGCCTAATAGGCAGAATAAAAAGAGGGCAGCAAAAAATACAACTAGTAGGGGGAATATTTTTCCAGACACTAGTCCTTCTAGGCCATCTTCACCCCCATTCCACAGAACCCAATCTTCCTCCATTGACTAATGTTATTTTTTTCTCTAAGTTTTGCTTTCCAAGTCAGTCATCTGTGGAACTGCCTGTCAGAGAAAATTCTGCAAGTCCAGAGCAGACAAATCCTTCATGAACAAAAAGTTCAAAGTAACAGACTCAAATAAAAAAGCTTCTTTTATAGTTTGTTTTCTAGCTTTGTTTTGCTTACCAAGGTTCATACTCTAAATTAAATTGTGTGCAGCACATGAAGACATCTAGTGGCTGAATGGCAACATTATTTACCAAAAACTACAAAGATTATGTTTTCAAATTTTACTAATTCAGCATTGCAGAAATCAGATTTATTTCTATCCCCTCAGTTTGCATGAATTCATTTTTCATAGTAAGTAAATATTGGAGGTATCCAAACATTCCCTTTTTCTTCAGTCTTCCCTCCTCCTCTTTCTCTCCCTACTATTTCTCCTCTGCGTTTCCTATCCTATTGTTTGCATATCAAGGAAAATAAAATGAGTAAACGTTAGAGAACAATATGGAAATCACCTTAATAGATTACAGACATTATACGTTTTTTCCCATTTCTAAATGCAAGCATATATATATATTAAACACAGTTTGAATTCACACTGTTTCTCTTGAGGATTGACGTATTTTTGAATGCCTTTTGATAGCTAGAAACTTTATTTACAAAATAATTGGAAGCAGATTTTTAGAAATTGCATGCAATTTAATTGAATGCACAATCAAATGAAAAGTACAACTATGTTTTATTTTAGTAACCACTGCTCTCTAGTAGCATTTGGTTACAAAAATATAATTATTATGTGAGTTATTTAACAATTTCTGCTTCCTGACAGGTTGAAAATCTTGTCTATGTATGCAGAGGGAAACTGGGAGCATTTCAAGATGTAAATATCAAATTAAATTTACTGACATGCTTCATAAGAAAAATCTTGCAAAAACATTTTTATATGCAGAAATAGAGAAAAATATGTAATTCAAAAATTGTATGCATTTGTAAAAACATCTACTTGTTTGCACAATGGCTAATGCTTTACAATGACATTCAGAACATCATTTATTACATTAAATCTAATATTAAATAAGTTTTCCAATGTACTTTACCTTTCTTTCATTCATGTCATCATTTTGGCCTTCATATTCACCCTGGAGAAAGAAAATAATTAAATAACTGATGTAAAACCAGATAAAACTAAATAAAATTTGGTCAGCTGTTCCTACATTGTTGATTTTACTTTTAGGTCATGACTTGAAATGTACTTATAGAAGAGTTTTCACATTGGAATTTCTCTTAGAAGAGATTTTCATTGTCACAGACAGCAAATATTAATGCCTATGAACTGATGTCTCCTGACACCAGCAGAGAACTGGATATTTAACAGTGCATACGTACATCGTGAAGTGGGTAGGCTGCATCATAAACATTGTTTGCTATTAATGTGCCAATGCCTAAAAGAAAAAGAAAAATTCAGGTGGTCTACAGGAACAATCGAACAGAAAATATTATTACAAATTTCATTCATGGCATTCCAAAGGGGACAGAGCTGTAAAACTGACAACATTCAGAATGCGAATAGAGCAACATAGAAGTTCCTGGCTGTGGAAAATGTTTTTCAGAGAAACTCATTTCCATAAAGTGCTTTTTCTTCAGTGAACAGCACAGTACAAAGACTCTTTTGACCACTTGTTCACCCTGATAGCAAAGAGCCACGTGGCTGAGGAGCAAACCCTGCAGAAGTCCTTCTTGAATTTTTACAGTGGCAGAACCACGGATCCCTACTGGCACACCGCAACGATTAAAAACACTTTTGCAGAAGGTTGTGGTTATAGAATCACAGAATGGTTTGGGTTGGAAGGCACCTTAAAGATCAGCCAGTTACTGCCCTCCTGCCATGGGCAGGGACACCTTCCACTATGCCAGATTGCTCAGAGCCACATCCAACCTGGCCTTGGGCACTTCCAGGGAGTTTAGCAAGGGACACCCCAGCAGCAACTGCAGCATCTACAGACAGACATGAGATTCCTCATGGCTCTCAAGACCTGCAACTCTTACAACTATTCCATCTTCAGTCTCTGCAGGTGAAAACAATTGTTCCATAAAAAGGCAACCAAAGATGAGTAATTTATAACAATTAGTCGTTTTTATATAAATTTATACCAGGCCTCTTTGCTTTCAATGCCCAGAGAAAAAGTAACCAGCTATCATGTCTTTAGCAATGGGAACATTCCACAGTCAAATTACATATTGGTCTGAAATATTTGGGAAAAATCCTCTGAGAGATGCTGGACAGGCAGTACCAATAAATGTCTCCCTAGATACAAAGACAAGTACAACTACATGCACTGATAGAATCAGGAAGTCATGCTTGGATAGTGTCAAGCCTGCTCCTGAAAGCATTCAATGTTTTGAAGCTTACAGTGGTTCAGAGTTAGGCTAGAAGAAAATAAACTTTCTTTGTATAATATCATAGGAGCAGAATCAGATTCATCCTTACAAAGATGTAAAAAAATCCATAATCAAACGTGTTTGAGATGTTGTTATTTTCATCCTGTTTTATAATAAAGCATGTTTATGAAAACCAAAGACTTCTATAAGCACTTCCAAGATCACTGTCCTGCCACTGTCCTCTCCTGTGCAAAGCAGACAATGAATTCTTATTAAAAAAAAAAAAGGAACAAAATGATGTTTAAAAGAATCTTTGAAACCTCTCCTGATGAGTGGTTTCAAGCTAAGAAAGGAAAGCCTTAGTGACATAAGAAACAGAGGTTTTTTGCAGGAGGATCTCGGAAGACCAAAGGGATAAGTAAATTCAGGTCAAACACGATGCACAATCATGTTCTGGCTGAGGACCAGAAAGATTGAAAGGATGGGAATGTTAAAATAGTTACTTCATGTCAAATGTGTTCTTGAGCTGACCTGAGCTCGAAGTGCATCAGGCTGTACTTTCACCTTAGAGCCAAAAAAAAGTTCCTGAAAAATTATTACTACTCCTTTGATCTCTAATGATGGTTTTCATTCCATTACAAACCAGAACAAGCTATTAAATAAAAGAAAACCCTAAGAGTCAGATATCTCCATTGGCAGAGTGCTTTTTCCCTTCCTACTCCGCCCTTGAGCTTCTCTCAAGTTTTCTTCCCAACAAATTCCAAAGTCTCCAGGAGGGTTCCCAGCACTCCCCTCTATTGCTCCCATGGAGCCTTTGGAGCAGATCAAAACAGATAACAACACAGGGTAAACAGCTAAAAAAGCAAACACCTACCAAATGATGTTTTAGAAACTGAGAATGCCTGACATTTTTAAAAACATATTTTCATTTTTTTAAAGGAAACAGTGTGGCAGTCATAAATTTAAGTTTGTACTGGGAAAAGGCAAGTGGTTTTCATTGAAAAAGAGACAGCATTTTTTGTGGCTTTCATTTTGTAATGCTTTTTATGTAATTTTAAAAAGAAAAATCTCCTCTTCAGGGAAACTGAAATTAATCTATTTTCCTGCACCAAACACATGTTTTATTGAGCTTTCCTGCACAAAATCACACCAGGAGTGTAGAGAATCTTGCTGCAGCACATTATCTGCCAGGAACGTTACCCTTGGACATTGTGATCTGTCCATAGGCAGTCAAGCTTACAGAAAGATTTCCAGAAAATGTGTCAGACAGGGAGCACCACCACTCCTTTTCCACTAGGGAGATGTGTGCCATGATCTCACAATGGGTGAGAGAAAGGAGAATAAGTACACCTGTGTAAATTCTGAACCTCAAGAAAATTAAACAAACTCTGAACCTCAAGCTCCAGAGATTTTAGTGTTATCCCAAAAGTATCTTCAAAACAATCATATTTAAGTCATATATTTTGCTAGGCAGCTCAGGGAGGTAATTTTTAAAGCTGAAGCAATAAAAATAACCTGGAAAGGTGCATTATTCAATTGAAATGGTAAGAAAAATATGCTCCTGCAAGAAATAATACAACATATTGCAGTTGACATCTGAATTTTCCAAAGCAGATCACACAGTAATCAAATCCAATTTTATAACAATTCATGAAATCTGAGTTATGTGCCAGATGCTGCACCTGTAGAAATGAAAAGCCAGTTCCCATTATGATCCAAACCATGGAGCAGAAATTCTGATTTTATGCCTCAGAAAAAAAAACATTTATTTCAATCTTTAATTTTTATTTTTTTATGAAAATGTCCCAGCATATTTTGTGTCCTGCTAGAAAAATGAATACTCTGAGGTACCTAAACAATTCCTTTCAAAAGAACACCTCTAATTCTCTTCCCTCCACCTTACCCATGCTGTTTCTGGCCTTTGTAGGTGTGCGCTTCAAAATTTCCCTCACCTGCAAAAAAAAGAGCAGTAGATTAACAGACAAATCCTCTTTTATCATGAATTTGATCATGGAATTAGCAATAAAACAAAGTTTTAAAAGAGGTGGCTTCTTCACTGTTGGCTTGCTCAAATGTTTAAATCATTTAGCAGATTTTATTAGTGGATTATCTGCCCTAATATTTGTAGACTAAACCCTGCTGTGTCACATCCTTATAGAAATACTGGAAATAAAAGGACTATATGGAAGGAAATCTAATTAAAGCTTAGTAACAGGGCTGAAAACAGCTTTGAACAATGGGGAGGAGTCAGTAGTTTCCCTGCAGAGCATTTCCAGCTCCTGAACCACCATGCAGCTCCAGAAAGGAATTCCTTACACACATATATGTCAGGAATTAGTGTTCTGCAAGAACACACAAATGCATAAATTGATGAAATTAGCAAAGTTGAAACTAAAACACTCCCATTCTATATCCCACTAGCAAATCCCAGTCAGCACAAGGCAAGGATATGTTATTTTTATTAACTTACTATTCTGCTGCGGGTTGCACTGTCAAAAAAGGTGTCTTTGTCTTTGATGTTATACCTAAAACATTGAGGAAAAAGAAAATCAGCTCTGTTTTAAGACATGGAAGCAACAAATAAGACAACATATAAGATTCTAATTTAGAATTCACTTAGAAACCACAGCTAATCAGAAAAACAGATGTTTAAAGGAAATATAGATGACCAAGTAAAATGTAATAAAATGTGCTGCTTAAGACCCAGTCATTCAGAGCTCTACCAGGATTGGAGTGATGGTGGGCATAAAAATGCAAAATTTTTAGCTAATATAAAATGCCTTTTGGGTAAGAAGAACCTCTCTATTGTTTACAGAAGATGACCTTTTAATATTTTCCTTATAACATCCCCTCAACACTATAACATGCTGAGGTTATGTTACTGGGTTTTGAGCAGCCCGATGCAGATGTTCATTACTCTTTTCCTGGCCACTAAACAGTCAGCATTTCCCTTGCATTCAAATAACCATTCCACTGGAATTATGCCTTCCCTTAAACCTCAAAATCATCATATGTGAAATTAGCTTCCCAGTTTATTCTCCTCCATCAATTTGACTTGTATTCAGAATTAATTAAAATTGTCAGAGGGCAATAAATGATATGGTGGGTCACTGTATTTATTACTGAATTTTATTTATTGGACATAAATACAAGGAGACACCCAGGAGGAAAAAAAGAGTATTTAATGTCAAAATGGGCCCAGAAATATTATTCTGGGTGAAAGGGCAGGTGTCAAGAATTCCTTATCCACATATTATTAGCTGAGTTTTAATTGCTACAATAAATCTGTCAGGATGGAAAATACTGCCGTATTTCTACTAGCTCTTCTTATTTTCAAAATAGACAGTAATATCCTTAACCAAATAATCAGGAATTTGGTGGGAGGATTTCTACATCTGAACACGTGGATATTTTATTTGATGCACTCCTTCCAGTGCTTTATCCAGCAGAATTAAGTAGAACACTAGCAGAAAGTCCCTGCAACTCAGATTTCTGTCAGTCCCTTAAAAATCTGACAGCTTTGGATATTTCCTTGGGATTTCCATGAGATGCTTGATGAATTTCTGAATTTTGAGTGAAATACAGGTAAAAGAAATGACAACACTAAAATTATACATTCCAGCTTTCTTTGTTGTCCATCCCATTTTAAAGTACTCACAAATATATTTTCTCTCTGGAAAACGGGTAGGACAAGTTTTTCATCTTGGTATTTTCTTGTCGTGGCACCTGGGGTTGCAGAGGTTCAGTCAATTTGCACCATAGTTCATTCAGCGTTTTGAGTATTCCCTTTTCTTCTGTGATTTCATACATCTGAGGAAATAAAACTGTACATTAGCATGTCCCTTCCAAAATTACACTGAAGTGAAGAAAGGAAAAAAAAAGAATTTGCTGTACACATATGTTTAAACCTGTAATTAAGTGTCTTCTCTAAAGACATAATCCCATATAACTGTAAGCACCTGAATCCATATGGGTTGCAGTTCCAAAAAGTTCCTGTCCTTCACAAGCTGCTTCCAGGAAAAAAAAACACCTCTGTGCAGAATTCTTAGTCCGAGAAAAAAGAAAACCAGTTCTTCATGCAGAGCCCCAGATACCTGCTCATCTCACAGTTAAACCACCTGCCCAGAAGGATGCTCTGAGGGATAATATTAAAAACTTTACTAAAATCCACAGAAAAAAAGTTGCGTCTACTGCCTTCCCTTCATCCACTAGGTGGGGAACCTTATAGTAGAAGGATACATAATTAGTTAGCCAGGACTTTCCATTTGCAAAACCCTATTGTCCATGCCCAAGGAATGCTCTGTCCTTCAATGCCTTTCAGTTGCAGCTGGTATTGATGCCTTAGGTTTTAACTTTTATATTTTTCAAATCCTGTATTGTCAGTGTAACTCTGAAGTTTCCTGTTAGTTGTTAAGTGNGCCATTTAAGGCATCAATATGACCTTGTCCATAATTATTCCAAGTCCTGAGGCTAAAATAACAGGGATGTCATTTCCTGGCTCTTCCCTCTTGTCCATTGCAGTAACCCTGAGTGGCTCCCAGTCAGTGAGTACCAAGTCCTTTGGTAGAGGATTGAAAGGGGTCCTGCTAATTCCTTCAGTACTCTGGGATCAATTTTCAAGGCCCCATGGACTTCTAAACATCCAGTGGATACTGATGGTCCCTTAAAAATTCAGTGGCCACAAATGGAAAGCCACAAACTGCTCCCACAGTTGCCGCCCTCTGCCTCAGGACCAGCCAGTCCAAGATTATTAATCTTAAAGACTGAGGGAAAAAAAGCATTGAAGGCCTCCATTTCTCCTTCAGGTGACTGTCTCCAAGAAGTATTGGTCCAATTTTCTTCACTCCTCCTCTTGTGATTAACATACCTTACAAAGTCTTTTAGTTGTGTGGCACAACACTGGAGAGTTTCAACTCCAGATGATTTTTGGCCTTTTGTGTTTTGTCTCTGATTATGTGAACCACAGCTTTGTAAACTTCCTGTGAGGCCTGGCCTTGTTTCTAGAGATGGAAAATTTCTTCCTCTTCTCAAGTGCCATAAGGAATTCCCTGTTCAAGAAAGCACTCATGAAGCCCTCAAAAGCAGATTGCCAGGGACCAGTGCTGAGTAGTTCCCTGAGTGGCTTTGAGTTTGCTCTCTTGAACCCTAGAGCAACAACTCTGCTGACCTTTTCTTTCTCATTAGATCAAATATTTTAAACTCAACCATTTTGTGGTTTCTGCAGCCAAGGCAGCCTCCTTCCATCACATATCCCACATGTCCTTTTCTGTTCCCAAGTATCCAGTCTGGGAGGGCATCTTTCCTCACTGCCTCACTGAATCCTTGTGGCAAAGCATTATCTTCAACACCCTTCAGGAATTTCTCAGGCTTACTTGCCACAGCAGTGCAGTATTTCCAGTAAATGTCTGGGAAGTGGACATTTCCCATAAGGACAAGAAATTTCTCCTGGTTGACTATGGAATAATTCACCAGACCTATACAACACTCAGTGCCATCTGCCTTGTTTTCCATCCCCCTAATCCTCACCCAGAAGCTGTTGACTTTATAATCCTTTAACTGCAGCTTTTCCTTTCCATACAGGACAACTCCTCCACCCCTCCACCTCTGCCTACCCCTCCTGAACAGCCTGTAGTTCCTATCCCAGCACTTCAGTCACAGGATTCATTCCCCCGAGACTCACTAAAGCCAGAGACATCCCAGTCCTGGGCACAGAGCAACGATCCCAGTTGTTCCCGTTAGTTTCCCGTACTCATATTTGAATCTGGCATTGAATCTGTCTCACTCACCAAAATAACTCTATTATCATATCCAGGAGTTTATATATAGTTAAAAGGGCTCAGAGGGTACCTTTTCCCAGCATGTCATGTGTTCTGAAAGATGATTTAAAACTGAACATTTGGAAGAATAAATATTTATAACCAACTCATGTTTAGAGGTGGATAAATACTTTCCCTTGAAAATGCCTTTTTTTTCTTTTATGGTTTAATAGGATTCTTGAATACATAAAAATAGCATCACAGAAAATACCTAATGTGCCTTGAGAACAATATTTTGTATCTTTGAACAAAACCAGAACTTTCCTTTCAGTGGTTACTGGCTGAATTTTTTATGTTATATTGCCAAATCCCCAAAATACAATATCAGTTTTTTCAAAGTCAATTTTTTTTCCTTCAAAGGAAATTCCTCTTTCAACTGTCTTTAATTTCAAAAAAAACCCCAAATCCTAGGACATGAATATACCTTTCCTGTCAAGCTTGTTTCTGGTAGTGCTGCCATTTCTACAGCTGGTGATAACAGATGACTTTTTTTTATTTCCAGAGATAACAGAGAATTTTTTCTCCCAATCAGAGAGAAGGGGATTGTCCT
>VZTN01018441.1:272858-360560 GCA_013400515.1 Erpornis zantholeuca
CCTGCCTTTATTCTAATTTTCTTAATAAATTGTTATTCTGACTTGGTACCTCCCACTGGTTTGTCTTTTCAAACCAGAACAGGGATGCAAAACTGTTGTGAATGAGGAGGGTGCCATAAGAGATTACTAACTCCTGGACAGACCTTAACCCAGCCAAAATGATGGCAATATTCATCGGTTAAAATGGTGTAAAATTAACTTTGGTGCATCTGCAAAAAACTTGGAGGGGAAAATTCCCATGAGGGCAGAGGAAGGGAGAAGTGAGCAGGGACTAAAAATGCATAAAAGAAATTAATTTGGGAAGGGATCAAAGAGAGGAGTTGAATATGTAAAAAGTTCCTGGTTGTGCTGTCTAAAACCTACTCATTTTCAAAGATTGATTGGAAATATCCATTTTTTTTTCCCCTGGGATACAAACACATTAAGAGTATACAAGATTGATTTGGTGAGTCTTCTGATAATGACAGGTTGCAACAGCATGAAATGTGAACCACGATGAAGCTTTTGGTGGCTGAAAACAAGATGAAAAAACTCAAACAAAGAAAGACCAAACAATGCAGCGGGAGAAAACAAAATCAACTCGTCCTTTATTTCTAATGTCAATGCAAAGAAATCAGTGTTCACTAAATAAAAGCACAAGGCATTTCCCCTGACTCCAGTGGAACTGTTAACCAATGGGCTAAATAATTTCAGGAACACAGATTGGGGGATCTGCTGCTCAGAATTTACAAGGTTTTCCAGCAAGTCTGCTGAAAACAGACAGAAAAGAAGAGAGTGAGCTGAAGTTTTAGTGACAACAGGCAGGTCTGAATTCACTAAGTCATCGATATGACCAAAACAGACTCTCTGGGGAGAGTCTCTCTCTCTTTGGAGAAGTCTTAAGGCAATGACCACTCTCATACCATCTCCCATACTACACCTCACCTTTGAGGGAATTTCCTTGACAAAAATCCAAACAGCTCCTGCCTTCTCAGCTTTCAAAGCCCTCCTTAACACTCACCTCTGTCATCACCCACCTGAATGCAGTCCATCAGCCAGCTGCCTCTGTGGCCTTTAAAAACCCCTTTGGAAATCCCATCTTAAATATAGCTCTGAACAGTAAATCATCTCAAAAGACTTGGAAATGTGAAAAAATAAGCCTGACAGTTCATTTTCTCTGATTTTTGAAATAAAATAACTCCATGGACCTCTATACATTTAATGATGATGCTGATCCATGCTCCTTCAGTCATACAACGTGTTGATAAAAAAGGGGAGATATTTACCTTTTTAGTGGGCATTTTTATTTTAAGGAATTCTGCTTCTCGACTGAGGACTTGCCAAGGCGCATGTATACGGACAAAACTCAATCCCTGGCTCTTGTTCTGAAACATAAAAAAAAGGAAAACAATGTATTTAAATATTTTTGAACAGAATAAAGTGCTAATGTTTCAAGTTATCAACTCCAACTAAATCATTCAACAGTAGGCAATCACAGGGAATAACCAACTTCTGCTACAGCTGGGCTGAAAAGTGACATATTCCTTAAAAGCTGAATCTTTTATGCTCTAAAATCCATTAATCTACTGCCTACAGTGTAGACCTGTGTGCACCAGGATGACAGAAATCTACAGATCCAGATTTTGGAATGATGTGAATGAGAAACCCCCAAGCTACAGCTTTTTTTGTATATTGATATTTTATAAGTGATCTGATTTCTTTAGTGGCCTTTTGTGTCCCTCTGAAACAACAAGATAAAAAACATTTCTCCAGCTTGGTGTGGGCTTTGCTTAGTTCTCATTTTCAGTTTTTCCCAACAGTTTTCTGGGGACTTCATCAGATTAGTGGTTTCTTACAGGGAATCAGGCCCAACATTTATTGCCCTAGATACCTGCATTTGGAGTAGCAAGCCTAAAGAAAACATAAAAAATTAATTTCTGAATAGAGATATGAGCCTCATGTTTATGCAAGTAATTGGTTATGCTTGTCAGAAGCATAAAATTTCACAAAAGGGCTTTGGCACAGCCACTTGTCTGCAAGATGTGCAAAAGATGTCTTGGTAGCACATCTGAGCTACAGAAGGGCACCCTGAGAGCAGAAAGCAGCACTCCTGAGAAAAGCACAAAAATTAAATGAAGGAAGGTTCAGACAGAGTTTTCCTCAAGGCACACACATAAATTGTGTCAGTAAATCATAGGGATGAATGCTTACTCTGGAAATGTAGGGAAGAAAAGTTGGGAGGGAGATTAGAAGGTGAATATCAGAGAAATCAAGGCAATGAGCAGACATCACACTATCTCCCATATTGCACCTCCCCTTTGAGGGGATTTCCTTGGCAAAATGCAAACAGCTCCTGCCTTCTCCAAAGCCCTCCTGAAAGCTCTCTTCTCTCATCATCCTCCTGAACCCAGACTTCCCTTTAGGGAAGGACATGGAAGTGGAGAGAAGACTTTCAGGAAGTATTTCTTCACTGAAAGGGCGGTCAGGCATCGGAAGGAGCTGCCCAGGGTGAATCCCCATCCCTGTAGCTGTCCAAGGAATGACTGGATGTGGCACTCAGTGCTCTGGGCTGGGTGACAAAGTTATTGGTCAAAGGTTGGACTCTAAAGTCTTGGGAGGTCTTTTCCAACCTCAGTGATCCTGTGATTCAAAGGCTTGATTAATGCTAAGGTTAGTGATCTTTGTGTGGATGCTTCCATCTTTGTGGAAACCCCAAACATGCATTTACTGAATGTGACTTCAGGTTAGTGATCTTTGTGTGGATGCTTCCATCTTCATGGAAACTCCAAACATACGTTTACTGAATGCGACCTCATGCTTCCTGGTTAACAATAATGATAAAGTTAGATAGAAATCCTACTATTATTGCAATAATTTTGCTCTTATTTCCCCTATAGCTGCAACACAGATTACAAAAATCACTCCCTCACATTCAGCTAACATTTCTTCAGTGGACCAATGCTTTTTTTGAGAGCAGAATGAGCTGCAGAATCTCTCTTTCATCAGTCCACTGGGGAAGTCAGCTTTAAGAGAAGGAAGGAAAAATTTACTGGGCATGAGCAGATGTTCTGGTAATCATTTGCTGAAAATAGATTAATAACAGATGAGAGGTTAAATTTCAGTGGGTGAAGATCAGGAGGCTTCTTGTGAGCTTTTGGCTAAAATCAATCATGTGTCCCTGTCTGGGGGATTATATTCCATGCTGGCAAGAGGAGGGACAGTGTGATCTAATTGGTTGCTTCCAGCTCAGGCTCATATGACTACACAGATTGCAAATAAAATTAGGCAAATAATTTGAGAGAAAAGACCAGATGAAGAATATGACCTTTGTATAGTTGAACAAAAATATGTTGGAAAGTTGTGCTGTTCATGAAATGATATCAGCTGCTGAGGAACCAGACCATTAAAAATCTTTAAAAGGCTTAAAAATCACCCCGTGATGGGAAATTGAGATAATTTTAATAAACACTAATGCAAAGTAAATAAAGTAGGGAAAACAGGACTAGGTGACTCCTGCTGCATGGTAAACAAAAGAGGCAGAACAATGAGCTGCTGGATGCTCACCTTGGGATTACTAGAATCACATCTCCCACATCTTTCTGACATTCAAATTAATCAAAGAATTTTAAAATAAATTTGAAACCATCATTTTCATATCATAGCTCAAGAGATAAGCCACCTAGCTCGTTTTCTATGGGCTCACCAAAATAAAAACCTATAGGGCTACTCGTCTGGTAAGGTTCCTTTCCCAACTTTTCCAGGCTTCACCTGCAGCAGTTCCAGGTGTCTTTAAGTGCCCTTTTTTCCTTATGATGTCTGGCAAGGATCTGCTCAATTAACTTATTCCCAGAGGGCTTCTTGTATTGCAAACAACTCCAAAAGTTAGAACTTGCTTTTCTCCTTGCCAGAGTGGATTTATAACTGTTTGCTGGAGACAGCCCTAACTGTCCTCTGGTTAATCACCTGAAATGATAATTGTGCACGTGCTCATCACTTTGTTCTAATGAAATGCTGTCAGTCTTCTACTTTGAACGCTCAAGATCACTCCTGCTGATTCATTGTACTCTGGATGGCTCACTAAAGCCAACATGTGGTGCTGGCAAACATTATTTTTGTTAAACCACTCACTTGTTATTTAATACAGCCATCCTTAATCGAGTCCTTTTTCACTTGCAGCTGATGTCCCACAGGACTTTATCCTTGGCCCTGCATTGTTCCATGTCTCTATCACTGCACTCCCTGATTATATTATTTAAATTAGTAAGTATTCCTAGGCAGATGACAAACAGATTTGTTGCTCTCATGATCCCTTTTTTCTCCCTGTCAAATCTATATTCCATACTACAGAGTTCTTCCAATAAGTTTCAAGAGTGGAAGTTCCTCAGTAAGTCCATTCAGAATTATTCAAGATATATTTATGTCTTGGCTGCTTCTCTGTTTTCTGAAGCTGAATTCGGTTTTCCCATTTCAATAGGGAAGCTCAGCATTAAAGTCAAATAGAAGAAGGTCTGGAAGGTCTGCTTTGCTTTTCAATCAGCACATGAAGAAAAATATATTGGGTATTTCTTTCAGTTTATCATGATTCTTAGCAGTCTAAAGCAGGGCTTTAACAGCAGCCTATATTGCATTTTTTCTGTCTTGGACTGGAAATGTATAGGCTGAATAAAATACAAATTTCTCCAAAGCAGATTTTTTCTATCTTTCCTGCCTTAACAGTAAAAGACATTAGGACCTGCATCAGCTGCAAGTCTAAGATTTATTGCAAATTTATCACCATCAAGGCCATAGCAGAAAAAAAATGTATGATAACTACAAAAGCTCTCATATAGGCATATATAAAGTGATTATTCTTTTTACTGAAAGCTGAACATTCTGAAACATGGCTAGACAAGGATAAATAAGCAAAATTTATTTACACACCTCTAACATGAGCTACATCATACAGTACTAAAGGCATCAGGTTTGTCAGTCACTATCAAGCCAAGAAAGGGCAAACGCAATGATTTTATTTTGGAAGAGCCCAAGGCTTTTTTTTATGGTGAGCATATTGTTCCTAGGAACTCTGTAAATACAGAATTCATTGCTGAATGATGCTACAGCTTAGTAAGTGTTTCTTATCATCTCCTCATCATGAAATCACTAATCACTCCATATTTAAGGAATAGAGTTTATAAATAACTTACATGTTTAAAAAAATAGTTATTTTTAAATACTTGTCCAAAGAAATAGATTTCTGCTGTGTATCTTAACAGGAAGAAAAAGTAACACCAAAGGGTAGAAAGAAGCTGAAAAGAAGTGATTAACTAATGTCTAAGGGAGTCCAGGGAACTGCCAATCTTTCTAATTATTTTTTTTAATTGTGCATAGGAAATTGAAAAGGCATAAATCATAAAACCTGAAGCATGTAAACGTTCTTCTTAAAAAAAAAAAAAAAAAAGGTTGAACTTTAAACATTTTATCTCTCAGTGATAATTAAACAGACAGAAAAATACCAGGCAGCAACATTTTAATGGTTCCAGTTAATGTAATGTGACATATTTTGGTAATGCAGCCACACTGGGAAAGCAACAGTGAAACAGTTTGCAGTGAGGGAGAGAAAATAAAGGTCCTATTAGCTCAGTAAAAGTGATCATCTTCCCATTAATTCCATCACCAAATGGATCCGTCACGTCTGCAAATGCAATTGTTCAAGATTAATGTCTGCTCTCCTGATACTCACCCTGGAAATTGAGGCAAATACCAAAGTGATGTGATAGTGCAAATAAAAAGCAATTTCTTGTTATTATCACAGAACTGTGGTCACCTTCATTTTACAAGAGCAGAGCCAAGTGCTGAGCTGTTGGCCCCCAGCACAGGTAGCACTGGATTGCATGACACAGCACTGCCAGATTCAGGCAGAGACTGCAAAAGTAGCTGTTCTCTGCCAAATATATTGAATTTCTGTCTGTGAAATGATGTGTTTCTGTTCCTAAAGTTTTGTATCCAAGGTACAAAATCAGTCCATCATCTGTGGCAGCGTGGGCCAGTTCCATTAGAAAAAGGAAGTGCAGGGCACTGGTCCAGGTGAGACAAGAAGACCCAGAATGTCCTGACCTGGACATGTCAGTCCAGAGCAACTCCCTGCTCACGTGATCTTACAGGATAGGCTGTATCCTGTACTTGTAGGCTGGTAATTTAATTCTGCCTTTGATTCTATGAAGATGATGGAACTTCCCTCTATCAAAAGGCTTTTGTGAAGATAAATATGTTCCAGATTGAGAAGGGCTCAAATATTGCCATAAACTAAGATGCTATGGCTACATATTACAGATCTCATAATTTTCATTTTTTCCTTCACAAAACTGCAGCCCTTTCAGCTTTGCCAAACTTTCCCTTTTCTATTTTCATTATTTCTCCAAGGTATAGATTTACCTCACTGCATGGCTACACAGACAAGCTTAAGACCTTAACAAAAGCTGCAACAATGTACAAATTTTGATAGTTTGCCTTTCTTAATTTCTACCAGAAATGATGGTGTAAAAGTCCTGTTTATTTTGTTCTCGTACCCCCACCTGTGAACATAAACAGTTAAAGAATATATTAATATGTATAAGCATAGAACAGAACACCTGGTCATGAAAGATCTTGCCAAAACATCTAAAAAACCACTATATAACCTAAATTTCTTTGGTAATCTGGCCAAAACATCTAAAAAAACCCACTATATAACCTAAATCTCTTTGATAAAGCACTGTGGAATGAAACAGTTAGCTTTGCTCATCCTTTGCAATGTTTCTTCATGGCAGTGCAAGCTCTCCAACCAAAATTTTCCCACTCATGTACAGACAGGAAGTGTCTCTGAATGGAAGATGATACAGGAAGCCTAAAAACACAGGCGTGCTTCCCCTGAAGAAGATGGAAATTTTTAATGGCACAGAATGGAATGAAAATGAGCTGTTAGAAACTCAAGCACAAATGTAGAATAGATTGATAAATCTGCCAAATAGAACAAAAAAAACCCCACAAAGCACAGACCTGTGTTATTGCAGGGCTCAGTTCAGGACCTGTATGCAGGTGAGTAACAAGTATGCCAGGATTGTCATTCATTTTAATTCTTTCTAAATATGCATTTTGGATTAAAAAATTACTGGACTTTCATCATTATTTTCCAAATGTTTCTCTCTGTCCACTAATCACTACAGCATGAAAAGTCTGACTTTCAAACATAAGGCAAAATCATCCCTAATTATTTGGAATAACTTCATCAGAAAATTTCTCCTATGTCAATGACACAAATTTCTTGCTACGAAAACCTGGCGCAATTTCGGTTCATCTTCTGAGATTGAACACCAAAAACAATAACATTAATATAATGTAAAATTGAAAGACTCCCTACCCAAATCAGACTGCCTCAAAGAGGAAGGGAGGACTGTGTCTACTCTACCACCTCCTGAATTTTGGCACTGTCAATGGAAAATCACGTAATCTGCTGCCCTGGCTACACCCAGTGCCAAATTAGCTAAAAAATAAGCCAGTATTCTGTAGAATGCATCATATCAAACTTTATCATCAATAATAAAATCAACAAATGTCCTGCGGCCAAAGAGTTAACATAAAAAGGGCAAAATGTAATTCCTCTTGAGGGAATGAGACTCACTAATCTGCACAGAGATTTATGGTCTAAACAACTTTCCAGACGAAGCAGCTAGATCATGGAAGTCAATCTTTTGACCAGATAACAGGCATGTTACCAGTGGGGGGATTAATGAAACAGAGACTGAATCCTCACTCCAGCAAACTCAAAGAAAAAAGAAAAAAATTAAAAATACTTAGGACACCAAACTGAAAAACAGAGGAAAGGTACCTTAAAATATTGCTTCATCACTTCATAGTTGATCTGGCATGTTAACAAACAATCATATGAAGAGATGATTAAAATCTTTCAAGACAAATTTGAAAGTTCAATTTGTTCTTAGCAAAAACATTTTAGGGAGCTTTCTGTAATTTGAAAGTGTTAACAGATGGTACAAAAGTATTCAGCTTAATAAGAGTGCTCTCCTAATCAGATGCTACAAAGCCTTTCCAGGACAGTGTGGCCCTTCGAGGTCTCTCTCCAAAGAGCAGCAGCAATAAAAGCAAGGTTGGCTGTGTTTGCAGTGGCTTGATTGGGAGGGGTTTAAGAGGAAGATAATCAAAGTATCTGGGCTGGCTTTTTTGTTGGCAGGGAATCCAAAACCTCCCTGGACAGCTACAGTCTTGCTGCGAACAGGGAGAGATGGAGAAGCAGTGGCAGTCCCACAGTAGCATCACATGACTCATTTCGGATAAGGCAACAGGTCCAGGGGTGGAGAAATAATCAGTTAAGCAACAAACTGGGTAGGAGGAGAACCTGCACTACTGGGAAAAAATTAAAAATCACTAAGGGGATTTTGCAGTGCTAGCAGTATCCAACATCAGCTTAAGTGGCCTGAAGAAAGATAAAGCAGATTAAGTTTTTCAGGGTAGCAAGGATAAGGGAGATCATGAAAAACTGTAGAAAAGATTTTTAAGAGTAAGAGCCTGAACAATGGCAAACAGCTCTCAATATAAATAAATATAAGGCAATATGTGTGAGTTAAATCCAGATTCACATATAAGATGTTGGGCTCTGATTTCACCTGTACTGATCAGTAATGACACTCGAGGCTGCAACAGAAAATCCTTTACAAAATAGCAGCTCAGTATTTTCTAAAAGCCAAGAAGTAAAGCAAACCTTATCTTTTATTAGGAAAGGTACAAAGACTAAGAAAAAAGAACATTCAAACATAGCTGTATCCACATCTTGATCTCAATAGGCACTCTCTGTCTCCTCACCTCCAAAGACATAAGAGACCAAAAACGGGTTCAGAGGACCCATAAAAGCCTTGCTATGGCAGCTATGTAGGAATCACTGAGGAGACTAAGACCTTTTGTTCCAGAAACTCGAGAAAGTTATTGTGGGAGTCTACAAAATCCTGTGTGATAAGGAGATGGGGTGTGGGTGCACTGCCTGCTGTCTCCTTCAGAGCAAGCCCTACAGGGCCTCGGACAAAGCCAGACTGAAAATCAACAAAAGGACATAGATATCAATGCAGCAGAGAAGTACCTCTGCCTTGTGGGTGCAAAAACTGAATAACATATTAAGAAAAATGATGCCAGACTTTGGAATAGAGATCCCCAGAAGATTCCTAGATGGGCAAATGACATCATGTGGGGGAAAGCACCTGAATTGAATGTAGCTATCA
This sequence comes from Erpornis zantholeuca, assembly GCA_013400515.1. Taxonomy (NCBI): domain Eukaryota; kingdom Metazoa; phylum Chordata; class Aves; order Passeriformes; family Timaliidae; genus Erpornis; species Erpornis zantholeuca. The sequence goes on from VZTN01018441.1 coordinate 282,080, forward strand.
GAATATCAGAGTAAAAGAGAATATCAGAGTAAAAGCATCACAGAAGTTTGTACCCTTCCTGCTGTTTCCTAAGCATTTAACCACTGCAGCTGTTGGATGCCCTGTACTGCACTGAGGGAATCTCTCACACCACAGGATCCTTTTATGGCAATATTGCCAATACTCGGGGAAGCAGCTCCCAGCCAGAGAGGCACAATGCTCCAGATGAAATGTGGAGCTGAGAAGCTCTGCTGGGTGCTTGCAGGCTCTGCAGATGATTGGAGGCAGCAAGAATAGCAGCAGCAGCTCTGAAATCTGAGCAAATCATCAAGCAGAGAAAAATAGTTGCTTGAAATTTTGCAGCTGAGACCAACATGAGAAGCTTGGCAAATGGGCTGGGACTCGGTGTCCAAGAAATACCTCGCTCATAGATGGAAATTGCAGTATTAGGATATTTCTGGAGCTCTAGGGGACCCAGCACCCTCAGCTAATGTGGTACTAGGGCTCAAAATAGTATCTTCCCACAGGAGCATGGTAATCACTGAAATCAGTAAATGGACAATATTGAATTTTCAGGAATGTTAATTAGCCAGCACGTTCTAGTGATCTCTGCAGAATGTGCTGAATTATCAATGGTTTTGAAACCCAGGCCTCAGTGCACTGTGTTCCCCCAAAAATGTGGTCCAGAGAGAATCACTCAGTAGATATCAGTACAATAACTATTACAACACATACTTTTTTCATCCATCTTGGCAGTACTGCTCTCTACATGCCCTAAACTCTGTTGGCCAGAGTCAGCTCTCATCTCCATCACCATAAATCCAGAGTCACCCTGCAAATACGAAAAGGAGACACCAGCCAGTCAGAATATATGAATGCCAGTTTGCTCCTTTGTAACACTAAAATTAAAGGAGGATTATTAAAAAAACAGTTGTCAAATCATTATAAATGAAATGTGAATTTCATTTGCTATTAAGATTCTAAGAATAAGCTGTCAGCAAACACCAAAATACAAATGTTTGCTTAAGCTTGACACATTATAAAATTGAAGGTTCTCCAGGACATTTCACAACAGCATGCAAGAAAAACATATCTTATTGAGATTTTACTTTTAGCTTGGCAGTGAAATACGACAATTTATGTGGAAAGCTGAACAAATCACTTCTAGAGATGTAAGGGTCAAGTGGGCCATTAACTTTCAATTATTAAAAAGATAATTAGCAGATAGAATGCAGAATATGAATATTAACCTGATACGCTGCCAAAGTGTTTTATGCCATGAGGGAAATGAATTAGCAAAGGAAAAAATGTGAGATTTGTTATTCCAATCCTGGTGGTATCACACAAATTGAAATTTACAGGAAATCACTACCAGGTTTTTGTAATAAATGTGGTGCTATACACTGATAGCAGTAAGTACCTTCCTTCTTCCACATCTTAAAATCCATTTTATGTCTCATTAGAAGTACTCTGCATTTTGTCATTTTCATAAATCTTTTTGCTTGTTTTACATCAGCTCACTCAAAGAAAATCACAGAGTAATGCTGCCCAGACTCATGTCCTTAAAAAATATATATATTACATTGCAGTGAACATTTTTGAGCTTTTGTTTTGGCACAGTTGTGTCATATTTTTCCTCTACTTCTACCATAATGATTTTCTGCTAAATATTAGAAGTTTACAAAAGGGATAAAGCCACAAGCATACTAAGCTAGGCTGTGACTTAACAGGAAGATATGTTCAGCAACAGAACACCTAAATCACAGAATCATGGAAAGGTTTGTGTTGGAAGGGACCTGAAAGCCCATCTAGTTCCACTCCCCTTCCATGGGCAGGGACACCTTCCACTATCCCAGCTTGCTCAGAGCCACATCCAGCCTGGCCTGGAACACTTCCAGGGATAAGGCAGGCACAGCTTCTCTGGGCAACCTGTGCCAGGGCCTCACCACCCTCACAGGGAACAATTTTTTTGTAATATCCAGTCTAACCCTGCTCTCTGTCAGTGTGAGATCATTCCCCTTTGTTCTGTCACTCCAGCCCTTGTCAAGAGTCTCTCTCCATCTCCCTTCAGGTACTGAGAGGCCACAGTGAGGTCACCCTAAAGCTTTCTCTTGGTGGCCCATAACACATTTAGTGTCCAATGTGTTTCCTTCTATACAACATTATCATGCCTCTTTCCAAGTCAAAGCTTTCAGAAACCAGTGGGGAAAACAAAAATCTCTTTATACTACTGTTATTAAGGCCTGCAAAATGCAGCCTTCACTTTTAAAGCCCTGATGGAGTCACACACTTAACCTCACACATTAAGAGGGTACTTTGAGAGCATTCACAAACAGAACATGCAGGAAGTGATTTTTGGAGTAAAAACTCTTATGCCAAGTTTTGAGTGCCTCAGGAGGGTGCTCTCCTGAGGACTTAAGAGACTCTTTGCTTGAGAAAGAACCTCAGGACACATTCTCATAACAAAGCATTCACTGTCCTCTGGCCTGGCATCACCAAAGAAGTGTTGCCTATATGAACAGGTCAGTGTGTCATACTTCAAGTGACATCATTAAGTTTATAACAAAGGATAGCTCAGACTGAGATCTAAAGGAAAAATTTGGAAGGGTTGTCCAGCCTTTTTATTCCCCACCCCCCCCACACACACGTTTTTTATCAGTCTTCAGTAAACAAAGATATCTCAAACAAGACTTGGGTCTATTTGCAAGGGGCATGGCCAACTCTATCTGTTTAGCACTGATCACAAGATGTTTTTGGTTCTTGGCATGCAGTAAGGAGAGTATTCAGAGATGAGAGATTTAATCTGCAAAACTAGGAGCAAGAAAAACAAACAAGGAAAAAAATTAGCAGATTTAAGCAGTAACTGGCAAGCAAAAAGAGATGAGGAGACTAAGGCATGAAAAATTAGATGCATATTTTAGCTTGCTAAAGAGACAATACAGAAAATTGTGCCTTTGCCTTTCATTACTACTATTTCATTGCACAAATATTGCACTTGTGGTCAAGGAAAATTTAAATGCATAGTGATAGCCAAAGCATAAATTTCTTTGGTCAAATCAAAGTCTCATTTGCACAAGTTTGAGAAGATAGCACATATCACATTATATTCCAATTTATCTTGGCTATTCTGTTCTATTTTCTTACACACAAATTATGATCCTGGTAATACAGAATCCATCTTTTTTTCTGTGTTTATTCAGAACTGAATAACTGGATCACTGAATAACTGAGCTGGATCCTCATCTGTTGTACAACCCAACAGTAGTATAAATAGCAGTAACCACACAGATCCAGATCTGGTTATATAACTCATGCACATGATAGGAAAACATTAAAAATATAGCTTTAAGTTTAGCATTCACTATTAAAAATATTGAGTGGGGCTTTTGCCAAGAAATTCACACATCAATTGCAGATAACTGAACAGATGTTTTGGCTGAAGCAGGCTTCAACTGGGACACTCACACATACAAAGTGACCTCTAATACTGGTAAGATATTATGATTTTAGAGCTTTCTCAAATTTTGCTTTAACAAAGACTGTTAACTAAATATTTGCAACATGTGTTAGCTCTTTTCAAATATTTATAGAAATGGTTTACAAAAAAAAACCCAAAAACCAGCTATTTGCAATGCTCCTTTTGGACTAAAAGGACAAACACACACACAGGTTTACATAACTCTGAAAGCCTAAAAAATGCCTTAATTCCCCTTAAGTCCACATGTTAGTATAGATATATATGTATAGATATAGATACATATATACACAGTTATATAAAACCAAATTAGAAACCCCTGCTTGCACATCGCCCCTCCAGGGAAACTTCTCTGGTGTTCAAAGCTTCTCCTCGTGCCCCCACCAAAGTAATGAACATCATTTGGGCTTTTCACATTTCCATTTCCACTCCAGCACACTTTGCCTGCCTGTAATTAGTATATCAATATATTGATATCTAATCAATATCTAATCATGATGCATTTGTCCAACCCAGACTTCTGGAGAAAAATAATAGCAAATTCGTGGCAGTGCACCTCTTGCCACCAACTGAACAAAAAAGGTTGTTAAGTAATATTTAATAACTGTAAAATACTTCATAATCTAATTGGCATATATATATGATTAGTAACTTAATTTTTATACTTTATGAAAGTGTTGTATATAAATACAGCTGTCAGTGTTACAGGCAAGTGGCAGAATAAAAACAATTTCTCGGGAGAAAGAAAAGCTGAAGCTTTACATCAGGTGTGTGCAGGTAAAAGAAAAACATTTTATGAACAGAAGCAGATTTTCAGTTGTGGGAAATAAGTGTAAAGATGATTACAGACATGCTGCCAAGGGAAAATTTCCTGGTTTTCATTCCCATTCCCCTTTATACAAATGGTCTCACACACTTTTTGCCCAGAGAAGCTGTGGCTGCCCCATCCCTGGCAGTGTCCAAGGCCAGGTTGGATGTGGCTCTGAGCAAGCTGGGAGAGTGGAAGGTGTCCCTGCTCATGGCAGGGGAGTGGAATGAGGTAGTCGTTAAGATCCCTTCCAACCCAAACCATTCTGGGATTGTAGGATTTGAAAACCCTTTTTCCAGTAAAACAACTTAATATTCACTTGGTTTTCACCTCCACTTTTTTGCTGTTTTCTCTTAAGCAATAAAGGAGATGAAAACAGGAAACCAGAACTGGAAAACAGAACTGTAAGGAACCCAGATAGGATGCCAGGGAACACACAGGAACAGGAGGTCCTGTGCCCAAAAATACCTTAAGTCCCATGACAGTTTTGGCTAGTTAGGTTTGATTCTTGTCTCTTCCCTCATGTATTTAACAATATTTTAAATTTAACAACACTTCTCCTTCTAAAAGTAGTTTCACAGCAGTTTTGGCATTGACACTGAGAAAGACACAGGTATGAGTCCTGCCAGACTTCCAGTCTTCACTTCAGGAACTGCAGGAGGTAACAGCAGCTCCTCAAGCTCCTGTCATTCCTCTGAACAGTCAGGATGAAATTTGCTCTTCAAAGGCACCTACCCCTTTATGTTCATTATACAAAAATGTATCTGAATACTGGCACTTAGATATGGAGACTATCAGGCAATAGGAGCTCACCTTGTCCTGTTAGTATGTGAAAGAGCACTTAGGCAATGCCAGCAGCTCAGGGAGGGATGCTGCCCCTCTGCCCAGCCCCGTGAGGCACATCTGCAGTGCTGTGTCCAGCTCTGGGCTCCTCAGGACAGGAGGGACAGGCAGCTCCTGGAGCGGGGCCAGCAGAGGCTGCAGAGATGATTTAGGGCCTGGAGCATCTGTGCCAGGGAAAGGCTGAGGGAGCTGGGGCTGTTCAGCCTGGAGAGGAGCCCCAGCTGAGAGGGGCCCTCAGCCCTGGGTGTCCCTGTCTGCAGGGAGGGCTCCGAGCAGGGCCCAGGCTCTGCTCCGGGGGGCCCAGCCATGGCACCAGAGGAACAGGCAGGGACTGATCCCAGGAAGTTCCACCTGGACATGAGGCAGAACTTCTTCCCTGGGCAGTGACTGAGCCCTGAACAGAGAGCAGAGAGGGTGTGGAGTCTCCTCACTGGAGATATTGCAGAGCCCTCTGGACACAATCCTGTGCTGTGTGCTCTGGGATGGCCCTGCTGGAGCAAGGACTGGCACCAGTGACCCTTCCAGCCTGAGCCATCCTGGGATTCTGATTCTGGCTCTTTCATTTCTTCCACTTTCCCACCTGTTTTAAAGGGTCTGGGTAGCAGGAGGATGCCCAGTGCCTCAATTCCTGGATTCAGCTTACAGCTTTTGATGTATGATTCCTTGGTTACACTTATTATGGTGGTTTTAATTACACTGGAGTGCTCTGTAATTATACACCAGTTATATTCTTTCATAATTACCACTGACATGTACAGGTGAAGGAATACATTTCAAAGCTACCTATTAGTCTTTCATGGTGCTTAAAATTCTACAACATTAACAAAATTGCTTTTACATTGTAATAGCATTTGCACCTTTTTATGAAACAATGGAAGTGAGAATTGCTAGGCGCACAGCACATGACTACAGAATTGCTATACTGATATCAGGAGAGTTGCCAATCACTATATTATAAAGCCACACCTATTTTAAATACTAAAATGAGCTGTCTTTAATAACATCATCTAGCAAGTCATCTGTTATGTGGGTTTTGTCCTGCCAGAGAGCCTGAGCATTATGAAGATATGGAAATTAACAACAATTTACAGCTGAATCTTGGTAAAAGCATTCTTTGTGCTGAATTTCTGTGAAGAGACTTGCCAGTTGGTGGCCAGATGTGACAGAACATGCCTAAACCAACAAATACTTTCCAGAAGAGTCACTTGTGAGCTGTGGCTCACAGGTGAAAAACAACCCAGGGTCCCTTGTGGTGTAAGCTGTGTCTTAGGTCGTCACTGTGGTACTCTCAAGTGCCTCCTGCAATACATCAGTTGAAAAGTAAAGCAAGTTCTTTAATGAGCAAACTTTGGTCCCTCACTGAAGCTGAACTTGGCCAGCTTTTGGTCAGCAGTTTCTTAAGGACAGCTTTGAAACAGGAGAGAATAAGGGAGGAAAGAAATGTTGCAGAGAAGTTGTTGAGAGAGAAGCAGTTGTGAAGTATGAAGTGTGTGTGTCCAGCTGTCCCAGCTGTGGATTTTCTCAATGGAGAGGACCACAGATCATGGAATATTCTGAGTTGAAAGGGATCATCAAGATGTCTTGGATGTTATGACCTCACATAGGCCTGTGACTGATGGGCAGCAGGGAAGGGCGAAGGGCTGACTTCACACCGACCAAAGCAAGATACAGTGACACCGAGGAGTGGCAGGCTTGCTGTGGATGCAGGATGTGGAGAAAGAGCATCATGGGCAGAAATGGAGCACCCTGTGATGGACAGGTGAGCAGCCCTGCAGAAGACTGGTGTGAAGGGACAGAAGGGAATATGCAGAGGCAGGTGAGCAGGTCAAGCACTGGTGAGGTGAAGCAGGTACCACTCATTGACCTGTGAAAGCTGAGCAGTGCCACTGCAGGCGGAGAGTAAACATTATCCAGTGAACTCACAGGGACCTGTGACAAGCAGGGACACTTGCCAGGGCTACAAGGCACCACAGTGGATTGACCGCACTGCAAAAGCCTGAATGTATCCCTAATTTAACAAAAAACACGGTATGAAATTTCCTACATCCCACTAACCAGAGTGCGCACATTGAAAAGATGGAAGAGCCTTAGAGACACAATTTTTAGGACATTATTTTATCTTGATAACCAAACAGGGTTCAGTGGCAGCCGAACATTTGCAAATCTTCAGAGTAAAGCAAACAATGATTAGTCAAAGTGCAAACTGCAAACTGAAGTATGGAATACGAGAGTTGGAAAAAGAGCAGGAACACCAGAGATTCAAACCTACAAATGAGTGAGGATGATGGGAGTGAGGCAAGCAAGGGGTAGAGACAATGACCTATAAATTCAGAAAAACTAAAATTTCAGAACCCTATGATTTACAGAGCATGCATGGAGTTGAAACTTTCAAAGCATTAAGAAACTCAAGTCATCCTTCCCACTCTAACCAGCTTAAATGGGAGTAGACTTAGGACTTCAAGTGACTTGAGGAAAAGTCCTAAGTGTAGGTTGGGCAGCAATACCCTTCCCCATTTTGAATGGATTAAGGAAAAATTACAGTGGTTTGGACTAGCACTTTGGAGGTATCAGCCTGGAGTTCTGCTTACGTATTTGCAAGATCTTGAATGTATATATTCTATATCTCTGAAATGTTAATTTTTCTTTGTATTAGTAGGTCACTCCAGGTAAACCACAACTGAGATTAGCAAACATGTAGAAAAAGACTGGAGAGAAATTCTACTCTAAGGGAAGTGCAACTGGGCTCCTCTAGAAGAGAAAGATGTTGGTATTCTTCCAGGGTACTGTGCTGGCTCCAACCTATGGAAAGCAATGGCCACCTCTACATTTTTCAGGAAAATGCTCCTATTGTTGTCTTTATGTTCCCCCTAAAAATGTTGCTGTTCCCCTAAAAAAAGAAGGAATATTAGTCCACATAGCTATTCAGTAATTTTCCCACCCTAGTTACAAGCAGCTTGTTCTTTCCCAAATATGTTTTGTTCATTTATTTTACCAGGAGACATGTCATGAAACTCCAAGATCATCTACCTAACTCCACCTCCAGGATTTCCTTAAAAGTACAGTGTATAGGTCAATCCTTTTAGTGATTCGCTAATGCTACAAAATGATTACAGAATCCAGGAACTGAAGGGAGAAGCCAGCAGAGAACTAATTAGTTAATTCCTAGATGGCAGAGCTTAAAGCAAATGTATCCACTATCAATATACAAACAAACAAAAACAAAACCACCACCACCAACAACAACAAAGAGAAGAGAAGCCCCACATAAACAACAAATAAAAATCCATGAACCTGCTCAAAATAAATAATTTTGTCCAACTGTTTGGTTTCAGGTGATGAAATCATTGTTACATTAATGCTGACCTGGAATAATTGCATAGAAATTACAGAATATTACAGAATGCAGCACACTATTACATAAATCAAGTTCTAACATGATTTTTTCTTTGGCCTGTTACTGTGAGCACATACCTGTGCACAATGGAGAAGCTCAATAGAGGGCACACATGTATCAACACTGTGTGCCAAGGACAGAACCCACCCAGAAGGGCAAATTTTCCATGCTGTGCATGGGGATTTAGCCACCAAACTCTCATTAATGCTAATGAGAACCATGCAGCTCAATGCCACTCTGCTAAATTATTTTTTTCCTTGTTGTTCTATTCAGGACAAAGTAATTGCTGACCTGGAACCACTGGAATGACAGAAGCAACACTATGATACATACAGCCAATCTGACTGATTTGGCTTGTCCTACAACTTAATAAACCTTGTAATGACCAGGAAAGACACTTTGAACACAATCTGATTACAACTTGTGGCTTGTACATCACAGTTACCTTTTTTTTCAGGATGTAGGCCTGTTAATGAATCTTTCCCCCACGACAGCTTCCCCCCACTAGGTCTGTGCTCATCCATAGGAACTACCACTGAGTTGTTGGAACTCTGCCCCTACCTAGAACTTAGGACTGCAAAGGATTTAAGAAACAGTTTGAGCTGAAGAGGGTGTTCTGATTATTAAGGGGACATCACTTTGTTTTTTCTTGAAAAGACCCCTCCACTGTTCATGTTGAAAATCTTGAATCCAGTTTTCACTCCAAAATTCTTCCCTCTCAAGTACAATATAACATTTGAAAGTGTACACAATGTTAAATGTCTTGTGCACCTGGGATGGGATCATTCCTTCCCTATAGTGTCTCACTTCCTGGAAGAATACTGCTTGCCTGACTAAGCATAATGTCACGATCAACATGACATTACAGTAACTCAAATTTGGGCAGAATGACACACACAGCCATTAGAGTAATGAATAAAGCAAGAAGAGTTCAAAACATACAAGAATCCCACAACCCTGAGTCATTATTTACATTATTTTTCCCTGCATCTGCCAAAAGATAGCAAATTCCACCCCCTCAGTCCCCACACACACAAACAGTTGTGGTTTTTTCCAATAAGACAGTCCTATCCTTCAAGGACTAATTTCCACCATCAGATACCCCCAGCCTTTTCCTTGCTGGAATCCATCCCTGAATCTGAGAAGGCAGAATGACACTTTATGGAATGGAATGCCTTTTAATTTCTTTTATTGCACACCAAAAAAAAAGAGAGAGAGAGGCACTGTCTTAGTTCAGATCCTTTATGTCTACATCATAAACCAGAACATAAATTAATGTGTATGTATATAAAAGCAACATACTGAAAACAGGGAGAACTTAACTACGAAGTTACATCTGCTCCCAAGCAGAATTCTCAGGGCCTCTGATTTAGGCAAAGGATTTTTCATGATCTGTGAAATCATGGATAGCCATCAATGCCTCTAAAAAACTGTGGAATCATAGAACAATTACCCAACCAGCAGAAATTCAGTAGTGAGCACTTTGGTACCAGAGATACCTGCAGGGCTGTTTGCTGCTAGAGACAAAGTAGGCAGTGGCCTGGGGACAGGAAAGCAAAGAAACTCCCATTTCCCCTGGAAAAGGAACTCTGAAATTCAGAGGTTTCTGCTGTGACAAAGTATAAGTCAAGGAGCACCAGGCAGCAGGTACTGCAGCTGGGGCAGCCCTCACATCACCCCCAAACAGCAGCGTGACCCTTGTCATTTAATAGCCCAGAAAAGCAACAAACCCCAGCACCAAATTCCCCAAACTATCTCATATTTTACTACTTTATTTTCATGAAGCTCCTATTCAAGCTGCACTGGCCTAAACGACTTAGAGAAATTATCACTATTCAGCCTCCAAGCCTCCTCTGCGGGAACTGTGGCAGCGTCACATCCCTCAGGGCTTCCAGTGTCACCCTTCAAACCCTCCTCAGGGATTTAATTTGCACATTAAAACTTCTGCTGCAAACGAGAGCACTGCTAATTAAAATATGTTTTCAGGGAATCATCTGTGAACACAGCCAAGCAGCTGATTTTGTTACTGTGCATGCCCCATCCTGCCAGTGTCCAGTTCTCCCCCTGCCATGCCCCAGCAGAGATGTACAAGCCATTCCCTGGGGGCTTCCCATCTGCCAAGCAGTTTGTAGGAATTGAAGTAGTTCTCCCAGCAGGTGACAGAATTGAGCACAGGGCACAAAGAAACAAAAACAGGAATTCAGGAGGCTTTTGGCCATTTCTACCAGGCAAGTCTGCTAGAAACAGCATTATGTAAAAATATATGTAAAATTAGGATGCCTTAATCCCACTGTAAATATCACCAGAATGTACACCCCTATTCTACCTCCATCTAAAATTCAAGATATGGGTGACTCCATTTCCCAATCTGCAGACAATTGATGACATTTACCATGGCTTGCCCAGGAGCTTTATAAAGGTTATTGACAAAATATTGGTGATTTTTCTACATCTTTTCAATTTTTTCTACATCTCTTGGAAGCCATTTTGACTAAGGTACTTTATAGCTGAGCATCAAGAATCTAGATGGTAATTAAAATATACATCTATCCATTCATCTATTCAAGTCACAACACAATCATTAAAAAAAAACAGGATTCATAGTATGGATTTTGAGCTTTGACAGCACAGTCATTCTATTTAGCCACCTTTTATTATGGATCATTATTTTAATGCTGGTTTAATCACACCTAAATCCCGTGGGGACACTTCAAAATCCTGTCTAAAATGGAGACATAATTTCCTCTTAAATAGTTAATCAACTTGCCAATATTTTCATCACATTCACTTCACTACCACTGAAAACCTTGCCTGTTCAACTTTAATTTTATAAGAGCTGTGTATTACATTTCAGGCCCATATAAGTAACATACAGGAGCAGAACGTGTTTTAGCTAATTAATGCTTCTGTAACCAGAGTTGCTGAAAAATATGCATCAAATATTTATATAATTGGCTCCCCAAAGAAGTATTGCCTTGTTCTGTGTGCTGAGAGACTGAAATACAAAGTCCAAAGACCTAGAGCACAAAGGACCCCAGTCTGCTTCCAATGCTACATTGCTCTGTTTGCATTCTCGTTGGCTTCAGGAGGCATTCATTAACAGGGATAAAGGTCTGGGACTTGGATTATATTTCCATATCCTTTTGAAATTAATGTTAGCTACTACTGAGCTTTCATCTGCACTTTGGATGAATGAATATTTTGAGGCAACTGCAACATCCACACTGAGTGCCTGCAAGGTGTCTCTCATGTACTAAGGGCATGAGTTGTTTTCCTGGGATTATCCACAGAACACATTGATAGATTTTGGAGAAAAAAAATATCTTTTTTTTTTTCTTTTCTCAGGCTTTTAATTACCGCCAAATTAAGCAACATACATGATATAATTTTGGCTATTTTTGTTTTTAAGAGCTGACAGGAGACAAAGACTGCTCCCACTGACAAACAGGGAGCACCCTAGAGAAAACAAAACAGGGCATTTTGACCCCATAAATAAAATCTACTGCAGCATTATAAGCTTTTATTTGGCTCAGGTTGGGGGGATGGGTTGGGAGGTTTGTTTGGCTGGTTGGGTTTTTAAGTTTACATGGGGTTTTTTCCACAAAAATGCAAAAACGTGCCTTGGAATATCAAGCAGAAAAAGCCAAATACAACTGTCAGCATCAGTAATATTATTATCAACACTAAGGACCTTAAGGACTTCCTTCCCCTCAAGTGTAATGTAATCAAGGGGGTTTAGTGACACATTTTTGAAACAATACTAGCTCAAAAATTGAGGTTAGATGAGCTTCTTGGAAGGTAATTTACACTTTGGTTTAGAATTGTCATCATCTTCCCCTTGAAATAATATTTCCTCTCCCAACTGCTACTTAGCGAAGTACATTTCACTTCCAATGTGCTCGAAAATGATCCAGCTTTGTCAGAATGCCAAGGCACATCTCCAGTGTCTTCTTATTCCATACCTATTATGCCTTGCCATACATAATACTAATTGAATATGGTGTGTGTTGCATTTGCAGTCATTAAAGCAACAGCAAAATTCAGATTTAAGGGAACTACTGGTTTCAGATTAGGTGAAACACAACTATCAGTTTCCCCAGCAACAAATAACAAACAAACAAACAAAAAAAAGCCCCAAAACAAAACAAAGAATAATAAAACAATAACAGAGGAATAGGAAAATTAAAAAAAAAAAAAGAAAAAGAAAACCAGGAACTGCAATTTCCATGGTATTTATTGCCCTTCCTGGGCAACTTCATACCCAAGACTGTCATTGTGCACTTTGTCTTGGACATGCAAAATATCACCTCCGTTTTAAAAAAAGAAAACATAAAAACAAAACAGGAAGGATGTATGAAGAGAAATGAATGTTTCTCTGGAGGACAGCAATAACAAATGATAGAAAGTTACTAGGCAGTTGAAAATATAGTCAAAAATTCCTTCATTCACAAATGATAACTGGGAAGTTATGGAGACAGTCCAAAGTCTTTCTGATTTTCCACAAATTCAGAAAGAACAATATGCCTCTCTCCACATACAATTTTTTGTTTCTTATCTCTCTTCTTTTACACAATGTATTGACAATACAAGTGACAAAGGTGTTTATCCCTGGTTATCAAGGACATAAAAACCATAATAATGCCACATGTTAACAAACATATTAGCATCATGGAAAGTCCCACTCTTCCAAAAAATTATAGCTGCAGGAATAAAGATTTTTAAATTGTTGTAACCCTATCCTGTGTTCCTAGAAATGAACTTCCTGATGTCTAAAAGGTTTCAGCCTACAAAAGCAGCTTCCAAAAGAATTCCAGTGTCCTGCAAGGTTGGTAGATCCAAACCATTCCACAATTCTTTGAATCAGGACATTGTATCATTCTTAAATTAGTGGATTTTCTTGCAAAACCACATGAAGATGATGTAAGGCAGAGAAACCATGGCCTGCTCTAAACCAAGGGTCCAAAAGTGGAATGTCTCTAACATTTACCTTTGCAGCCAAATCAGACTTATATTAAAAGCTGGTCCAGAGTACATATTAGACACTATATCTCAACTTCCATTAGTATTATATGAAAAAAATCCATTTCTTACATTAGCACTGAAACTAACAACAACAAACAAAACCTCCACTAAACAAATATTCAGTTCAGCATAATCCACTGGAAATGTAGTAGTTGAAATTCCACTGTGCTGTACAAAAATACAAATGCTACTTCTCAGTTTAATGAATTTATAGACAAGTATTTTTCCCAGGACTAAAAGCAGAAGTTTTTCTCCTATAAACTCAATGCACAATTTTAATCCACATATAAGGACAGCTGTGCCTTTCACACGTGCCTAATCAGCATTTTGTACAAAATTCACAGCAAGGGAACAGGCAGAACCTTCAGCATGTTCCAACAGGAGTTAACTAACAGAAGAAAAAAAACCAGTGAGGTGAGAAAAAGAACAGGAAGCAAAAGCCACAGGTCACGGGTAGGAAAGAAAAAGGATAATGCGTAGTCCTTCCAGTCCCTTCCAGTTTGTCAGGAGATTCTGGAAGGAAAACACTTTCCCCTTTTGGTTAGAGAGCTTAGCTGTTGGGGAAGGATGGGAGTAAGGATCAGGGACAGGACTGACTCTGTACATACCCAGTTAGAGAAGTGATAGAATAGTGGTTTTCATAATTTTCAAAATTAATTCATTTTTCCCATGAAAGAACTGATCAACAATTTCCCATGAACTTCCCAGTTCATTTACAAAAAAGCCTTTTCCTCTTCATAGTGAAGACTGTGACAAAAAGTGTTTTTTTGATCAACACTCTATGACATCATTTATCACTCTGTATATTATTTAAGAGCATGTGTCATCACTTGGAAGGAGGCCAAAACAGAATTTGTATCCAGCTGGACTTAGGGTAAGTAATGAGTCAAATAATCAAATCCAAATCTCCTGCTAGATCTTTTGGGTTCTGATGAAATTCAGAACTGAAAGGGGTCTCCAAAAACAGCTGTTCTCCTGGGGTTTATGCAATTTGGTTATAAAAATCATAGCAGTACTGAACCGTAGTCATGTACTGAACCATAACCCCTGTGCGCAGCATAAAAGAATCAGGATCTGAGATCACTTTTTTTCTGCTCAGTGAAAGGATGGCTCAGCCAGGCTGTGCAGTGAAATACAACCCAGAACCACCTGCAACTCAGCAAATTAAGCAAGGCAAATGTAAAAAGTCAAAAGACTTTTCTATTTCTTTCTTTCCCTGCCAGTGATTTAACATGCATACACTAGATTTGAATTTTAAGACCCAATCTGTGATTTGCTCCATGTTTTGGAAGTGTTGACTGGTTGCACTGAAAGCAACACAACCTGTAAGTTCTCAGCATGTATGAAAAGAAGCTCTAAATCTCTCAAATTTGGTGTCAAGAACAACAGAGCACCTAAAACCAGAACCCAGCAGAGACTTCCCTTCACCGGATATAAATATCCATGGCTTTCAAGGAGGCATAGTGGGACAGCACAGAGTTCAGTGCAACAACATGGGGTTTGGAAGACCTGTGCCCAACTGACTGACTGACAACAGCCAAGTGAAATAACCACAGCTCCCAGGTGACGTGAGCATAGCATCATTCCAACATCACATGTGTGGGAGAAGAAAAACATCACAGGTTGGGAACTTCTCCTGTCACAGCACAGGAGCTGTTCATTCCATGGGGTGAATGAAGAAAGGACACAAAACTTATATATGGCTGAGAAGAAAGCTGAGAGTCACACTGAAAATATTGTGCAGAAATATGAAACGTCTTAGTGGTGTTCCAGCAAATCACTTAAGAGTTATGAATTAATTTAGCAATATTTAAGGGGAGTTTTTTTGTAAGAAAAGTGTGTCCGCTGCATGCCATAAGGACATTTAGATAAAGAAATATGTTTTCACCTGAAATAAGATTGAAATTGCTACTCAACACTACATTAAACAACAATAACAGCCACATCTTTCTCTGGCAGAAAGTACCAAGCCACACAAACACTCCCTGGCCACCTTCTTAGCTGCACACCACATTTTGGGCACCCAAAGTGGCCATTATCCATCGGGACACCTGATGCCACGTATGACGTGCAAGCCTCCTCCTCTTACCTCAGGGTCTTTCTCGATCTCCAGCCCCGCTTCCAGCAGGTTGTGTTCGTACTCCTCCCGCTGCAGCCGCCTCTCCTCCTCCAGGGCGTCCAGCGGGCTGAGCTCCACCGCCTCCAGGCCCGGCAGCCCCGGCCACTCCCGCAGGGCACGCTGGCCATCATCCTGCTGCTGCTGCCGGGGCTCAGCACGGCCCTTCCCGGTGTCTCCGTTCAAAACCAGGGCTGCGGAGGCGGATTCGCGCGTCGGCTCCGAGGAGGCCGCGCCGGGCGCGTGCCGAGCCAGGCGCCTGCGGTAGTGGTAGGCCAAGACGTAGTCGACCTTCCTCTTGCTGTCCCTGAAGTGCAGGCCGCTCGGGGAGGCCTTGTCCCCGGCCCCGCCCGGGGTCCCGTCCACGTAGTTGTTGATAATCTGGGAGAGAAACAAGGGAGTCTGAAAAAAGCCCAAGTAGGTGAGGGGAGTCTGTCTCCACACAAGCATGGTAAGCCATCAAGGATCCTGGTATGACCTACAAACATCCATTTTGCAAACCAGCCTCACTTCATTGCTCCTCTGACCATATACTAAAGATAGTGGCCTTATCCCAACACATGGGATCCCTATGGAAGAGCAGGTACGGAGGCACACACCAACCCTGTTGCTCTGTTCTGAACGTGCATGGACCAAAGGGAGAAGACACCCACATGGTGAAGGTGGACAGAGAAGTGAGAATGAGGTTCACATTACAGGTCATGTGCCATGTGCTGTGGAGCCAAGCAGGCAGGGAAGGGAAGAAAAACTGTGTCAGAATGGAAGAAATTGATCTTAGGCAAAACAAGAGAAATATCTTCAATGTAGTTCAAGGTCCAGAAAGTCAGATGGACAAAAACACTTTGGGAAATACAAAGGATTAGAAAGGATATGTCCCTTGAATGGCTAACAGTGCTAGCTTGTATTTTAACATATCATGAAAAAACTACACCAATAACTGACTGACCAATAACACAGCAAAAGGGAATCCATAGCTAAAATCCTTCAAACCACCCATGTTACACTCAGTCAGCCCCTCAGACCAGCCCTTCTTCATCATCTCCCTCTCAGAACCCTTCTGGGATGCAGCTCCAAGAGTAATCCTATCATCATTCCTCAGCCTGGATGGGAATTCTGCAGCATCCGTGTGGAACTCTGGCACTAGTATGTTCACTTGCACTTCCCACTCACCAAGGCAGCCCATGAGTTTTACAAACTTTTTCCCACCACCATTTCCAGCACTATGCTGCTGTGTAAAGCCCTTCACAGCGTTCTCTAGAGTGTTATTTACTGAAGTGACATCAGCCCTCCAGTGATGGGGAAGCAAGACAACAGCAAGGGTCAACCTGATCCAAAGCAATCATCCCATAACTTAATTCAAGACATTTATGGTTCCCATAGGTGACTGTACAAGCAAAACCTCAACTGGTATCAGCCACAGGTTTCTTTCTCTGTTTTTCTCCCCTTCCTTGCACGTGTTGGTAGTGCTGAATGCAAAGTTAACCACTTGCAGTATGGCAGTTATCTTGTTTGTTAACACAACATAAATGTGCATATTATATATACATCAACACCTCCCAGATTCTTGCTTTTCATTGTTTTGCTTCACTTAGTTTCCCACAAAGTAGCTTTCAGTCATCCTATCACTAAATAAATCTTGGGTTTACATGCATGCTACATCCTTCATCCTTTCACAAAATTACCACCAAATAATCTATTCTGCACATCACACTTATCAGACCCTTCATGTGTAAAGTATATATACAGTCCCTTTAGGCAAATCCAAAATTACACTCAGCACTACACCCTGGCAGAATATAAAACTGCTTGTGAGACAGCATTTTGTTGCAATTCCCCATTTCCTAATTAGATGCATTTTCATGTAGTACTCACAGGCAGCTCATGCAAACCTCCTGGATCCATCTCTACCCCAGCAAGGAAAAACCTGTGGCAGATTTCTCGTGTCCCTCCCAGAGACTTTCAGGCTATACAGCGCAGGAGGAATGATGTCACCACCACCACCAGGTCACTGGCACGAGGCAATGCATTAGCTGGCTCTAGAGAAGATGAGCTCTGAGCATCCTCTCCTCCCTTACTGGAGAGTGTGGGCAGAAATAAGAAGCACAAGCAGGAAGCGGGAGAGGGAACAAGGAGGTGGGAGAACTTGAAAATCACTCAGAGGTTTTCCTCTTTGTTACTGTGTGGAGCCACCTGCCACATCCCAGCCACCTGAGAGGGCACCATAGCAACCCCTGGTGTTGCTGGAGTTACACAGGGGATGAGGAGAGCCAACAGTGACTCTCCCTCTCTGTGGACTCTTTTCCTCACTCTTGGAAGCAAGGTGCCATCCCCATAATTATGGGTGTATAATTCACAGAAAACAAATCAAAATCCCCACAGATTTCACTAAAGACATTTCCTGCTCCCGAATTTGCACTGCTTGCCTTGCCATGCAACATTCTGGCACAAGAAGATTTTTTTAGGGAGGAACACAAAAAGTTGCAATTTCAAAAATGTCTCTGAAGGAACTATCAAGATCTTTCTCTCCTTCCCTCTCACAGCCACTGTAAAAGTCAGAAACAGTGATTTAAATTACCAGCTTAGGTCCTGCTTTCACTGCTTCTCGATATTTCCAAGACAAGAAGCCATCACACCAAGGAACAAGAAAATGGAAAGGTAGGATCAGCACTTCATGATAATTTTACTCTAGTGGTCTGATAGCAAATATATCATGAACAATACATCCCAAAAGGGGCCTCCTCTAACAATGGCTCTCCTCTGAGCACCACAGCCCCACCACACTTCCATTGGGAATCCATCCAGTCCAGTCCAATGCCCAATCCAATCCCATCCAGTCCAATGCCCACTAACACCTGGGCACAGCTGGCTCAGGGCTGGCACATGCACACACGATTTAGTGATCGACCTGCAGATCTTTTCTTCCTCTGGGGTTGACAGCAACCCCTCCATTCCTGCTCTGAAGGATTTTGGCTAAAGTAAACAATTAAGAAAGGTTTGGTGAGATTACTACTGCAGAAATTAATTCTTGCTGTACACAGAGAAACAACTGAACCACCTGAGGCTGTGGTATCAATTTCCTCGTAAAGATAATTCTCCCAATTCTGATTTAACCAACACACGGGAGGAGTGCACCCTGCTTTTCTTACCCTGCTTCGAGCCTTTTCCTCATCCCAAAGGCACTTGGGATAGGTCAATGCACATGCAGCCCTACTTACAGAGCTTCTGTAGGACACCACTGATGCTTCAAGAGTTCCACTGGTCCTGTTTCTGTGCCACGAAGCCCGGTTCTGAGAAACAGTGAGGTATTTGCTGTTGTAGGCTGAAAAAGAGTCTCTTGCTGATTTTGCTGTCTTCTGTCCATTCAGGGTTGGGTGTGATGAGTGTAGAGCAAAGTCTGAGAAGGAGAGATAAGTCTTATTACATAAAGCAGGTTTTGTGCAGGTGGTTCCCTAATGGAATGGGAAATACTGCAGTCAGTAGCCATTATTCATTACTAGTGATGTGAGCAGATCTGGTGGCATGAGGTACAGGGACAAACTCATGGATCATGGTCATTCTCCATGAAGAGCTCTTTACACATGTGAAATGCTCATGAAGTACATCTAAGTTTATACCTACACGTTCTAGTCTCAGGGACTAATGTCTGGCATTTCTAGACATGTTCCCCATTTCTTCTGTTCGACAAATTATGTGGTCACAGTGTGGAATAATGGAGGGTCTGGAGGGGATGGAAATCATCACAGAATCACAAAATACCCTGGGTTAGAAGAGACCTGAAAGATCATCTCATTTTTATCTTCTGCCAAGGGCAGGGACACCTTCCACTATCCCAGCTTGCTCAGAGCCACATCCAGCCTGGCCTGCAACACTGCCAGGGATGGGGCAGCCACAGCTTCTCTGGGCAACCTGTGCCAGGGTCTCACTCTCACAGGAAGCAATTTCTTCCTCATATCCAATCTAACCCTGCTCTCTGTCAGTGTGAGGCCGTTGTCCCTTGTCCTGTCACTCCTGGCCCTTGTCAAGAGTCTCTCTCCATCTTTCCTGTGGGCTCCCTTCAGGCACTGCAAGGCCAACATGAGGCCCAAAAGCCTTCTCTTTTCCAGGCTGAACAATCCCGATTTTCTCAGCCTTTCCTTATAGCAGAGCTGCTCCATCTCTCTGATCCTCTTGGAGGTCTCCTCTGGACTTACTCCAACAGGTCAATTCCATACAGGCAGTAGCACAGTGAAAAATGCTGATAAAAACCAATGGGTACAGAAACTATTTTGACATACAAATGTTTCATACTCTTTCCCCCTCTAGTGGTGCCACAGCTGAAACAGGGTTGGGTGATCTATACTTTTAATGTCTTGGAGAAGCTCTTACTGTGAGGGAAAATCTATGTCATGGTCCTTCCAGCATAAGTGTTTTATACCCAGGAGAAGACATCCTGTACACATCTGCCCACATGGTCAGCACCATCACCACTACAGAGACAAAGCACCACTGCCTCTGTCCAGTCAGGACTTTCCTCCAGGAAGAACAAATAGCTACCATTTATCCAGAGAGACACCACACCCACTGTGTACTGCAGAAGTCTGGGGGTTGTATACCCCACTCATTTAGCTGAGTCCCTTCTATCCCCTGTACTCAGACTGAAACTGCTTCCCCACCACCACATTCTGAGAGGAGAGACAGTGGAATGTTAAAGAAGGAAATGCTTGGAGGAGGGGGGCTGGCCCCTAAATGTTATGATTATTCTTATGTCTCCTATCAATAACAGATTAGGGTCCAGCAGCACTTGAACTGTCCAGCAGATTGACTCACCAGTCTTCCCTGTCACATCTCCTGAGCAGACTCATGCTTGG
The DNA here is from genome assembly GCA_013400515.1 of Erpornis zantholeuca. Taxonomy (NCBI): domain Eukaryota; kingdom Metazoa; phylum Chordata; class Aves; order Passeriformes; family Timaliidae; genus Erpornis; species Erpornis zantholeuca. The sequence continues at coordinate 302,564 of VZTN01018441.1, forward strand.
TTTACTTTAAAGAAGCACATAATGATGCCACAAGGGAAACTCGAAGGAAAATAATTAATAAGTGAAGGTTTCATTCCCAAAGGCCACACACAATGTTTCTCCAGTATTTTCAGACTGAGTCTGGGATATCTCACAAGACCTTTACACGGTCAATTAAAAACTTATTTTCTTTCCAGTCCTTTTAACTAGGCCTAGGAAAAAAAGCTGCAGTTCATTTATAATAACATGATTTCATTTTCATTATGCCTCCCAAACTCCAGAAACTGTGTCACGAACCTGAGATTAACACTGGTATGCTGGTGAGGCAGTCAGGGACTCCCAGTCAGAACAAGTTTTTTTGATGGAAATGCAATTGCCATATCTGTATTTGGAAGACTCCTGTTGTCCCAAAAGCTTTACATCTTCCCAAATTAGACCACTTGAACCAAAATGTTTTGTTTTAAATGCATTCCACATTTGACAGTTCTTGCTTGTGGTACAGCAGTGCCTCAGGGGCTTCAGCTTCAGATGCAGCCTAACCTCATTCCACCCTGTAAGCCTTTATGATATCTGGCCTTACATGTTCTCATTCTGTAAATATTCTGGAGGAATTAGTATCAATAGAAACAAGCTCAGTGTGTGTGTATGTATGTGAATATATATATAAAAATTTTATATATGCACATACACATATCTTTGGTGTATATGTATGTATATATATATATATATATGTGTGTGTGTGTGTGTGTGTCCCCAGAGAACAGCAGTACAGTGAATCTTGAATTCAACTTGGAAAGCAAATGTTCAAGAACTACACTCATTGTACAAAAATAGCTGGGGAGCCATCCCTCCAGTCAAGCTTCATCAAGTTGTAAACAGCTTCCAAGGACAAGGTAGCTCCAGCACAGAGACCAGCTCCAGTCCCAGTGCCAATTCACAGCCAGTGAATTCACCACTTGCTCACTCAGCCTCTCTGCACTCCTTTGCCTCAGCTTTTTGCAAACTTAAGGGTTGGCCACACGGAGCAACCAACCTCACTGTTTGTGCTCCCAGCTCCTTGTCCTAAGTGCCACCATGGAGAAGTTGTACAGACTGCCAAAAGTGGAAGTACTGAGAGGATGTGTAAAAGGACCACACTGCTTGTGAAAGAGGCGTAAAGGAGTGTGCCTAATTAGGAGCTCTGTATTAAATCCTGAGTAACAGCCAATTAACTGAGCTGAGTGGTCCAGATGATCAGATTATCAAAGCACAGCTACTTGCAGAATATGCTGCAAGTGGTTTGGCTCCCAGGGCGCAGGCAGTGAACTGCTTTCATTTATCTTCCTCTCTTTCCAGTTAAGTATCAGAAAGGACTTGCATCTCTGAAAGACACCACGGTTAGAAGGATGCTCCTCTGCAAGGCTGTTCAAAACATCTGCCATATAGAAACATTTTTTGGCAAACTCCACCCCCCAAGTAGGGATAAAAAAAACCTACTTGAATTTCCTGTTTTCCTGTAGCTTTACACAAACTTGTCTTTTTCAAAGGACATACATATATATAAAATGACGTAGCATGGTTATTCATGTGCTCTTTAGGTCCTCAGTAAATAATGACTTCTCAGCTCTGAATATGCACCTCTAGAGTTGCTGATTTCAATACAGGGGGCTGTATCTTTGCTGTGAACTCCAAACTGTCACGCAGCTCACCAAATCCTGCTATTTCTGTGCTCTCCCATCCAGTTCCTTACCTAAAATTATTTCTATAGTGGACCACAGTGTGCAAGACTTAATGTCATTGAACTAGATTCCATGTCTACTGCTGATCTTTTTTTTTGAGCCTTTCTAGTGTCCTATGTCAAATCCTTCCCTGTTGGTTAGTCCTGATGTATGTTCATGTCAGAAAAATCAGGTGCTTTCTGTAATTTTTACATGTAGAGTAGAATTAAAAAAGCAAACCAAACCAAACAAAAAACCCCAAAACCCAAGAGAGGGGATCTGTAAAGTTATAGACACAGTTGAATTGTGTAGATGAAGCTCAGCTCATGCCAAAATTACTTCTTGTGCACATCTCCACCAAACTTAACACAACTACAGCAAAGCATGATTTCCTCCCCTGTGTCTTCAAAACAGCCATTTTAGTGCCTTTCAGGAATCACAGGAATTAAAGACAGGCAAGGCTGTTTGGGTTGTTCCTAATGCCATCTAATTGCAACCTGTGTGTTCAGGGCTCATACAGTACCTCTCAGACTGCAGGTGGAAAGGGCAAAACCACAAATCCTGGCTACTGCCTTGGACAGCTCGGGTGCATCTGCCTGTCTGAACCCCACTCCAACACTAAGTTTGAAATGTCCTGAGCCTCCAGGACACCCAGCAGGAGAATCTCTTGGGTAGGACTCAGTATCTCAGTTGTATTCCTTTACATTTGGCCACACATGACACTGATTCTCTTTGCCTTCCCACCTCCAGAATATGAGTAGAGAACAAATTCCATTTATAAAGAGAATCATCCAATTCTGAGTTTAGTTATAGGACCGATTTTAATAGAAACAGCTAAGCAGCAGGGGACTAAACACCTGTTTAGGTGTTTAGAAAATAGTTCAAGAAAATAGTTCTTAAACCATTCTAAATAGAGGAATACCAGGTATCTAAAATTTAATGGTCAAATTCTATTCTTCTATTATTCAAATAGGAAGTTTGAAGTTGACAGCAGAGATAGAGCCCCAGAAATAATGAGGTAACTGGAAACAACCACAGAGCTTTTAGCTGTGACAGCAAAAGAAGTGAAAACATCAGCACTGAAAGTTATTCTAAACTTGTGCACTGGGGACTCTAACATGAAGGTTTTATGCACTGAGCAGATTTGCTCCTGGTCTATAAGAATTGAGATCTCAGGGCTGCACACTTTCTTCTCGAAAAGGATATTGTTCACTCCCCACAGTTGCACTGCAATAAGGTAAACGCAGGTGGAAACAGCAGAAGTCCAGCCCAAGGCCCAGTGTTTGTCTTTTCCACATGGATCTCCCACAGCTGCACTCCTGAGGCATCAGGAGAAATTAACTCTGCATGTTTTATCTCTCCGTATACAACCTGTGCTACAGATTTCTTTCCTTTTTCTTTTAATGTCCTGAAAGAAGACAGAGAAGTCCTTCCAAAGTACTCCTTTCTCTGTTCTCCACCCCCTTTTGGCCTATCCCACTTTATAGGCAGCAATTAGGAATGAAGCAGAGAATAAACTTACCGGGCATGTGTGTTTCCATGTTGCCTGCAGGTTTGGCTGGAAGTTGCGTCAGTGCTAAAATAGGATGTGGCTATGCCGTGCACAATCTGCTTCTGCACTGGCTTAAGGAGGGAACAGCACCAGCAGCTATTTCCATCCTGCCTTGATCCTGCTTTAAGCAAACCACAAACTGAAGCTAATTAGCGAGACCTTCTGGTTTGGTGATTACCGTTATGGAGGGAAGAGAGGGAGAACGACCAAACTCCCATGACCTGAGAGGCCATGGCAATTCTCTGCTGGAACTTCAGCACCTTGTCTTCATGCTCTATAACACCTCAAGAAGCAGGGTGACAACAGGCATATTTAGTCCAGAAGACAGCGGAGAGGAAGGACAAAAGCTGATGCAGAACCAGGGCTCTACAACAGAGCCAACACTGTCCAAAGAACCAGCGCTCGAGGATCAGGTTGTCTTGGAGGTGGCTTCTGTGGGGAAGAGTGTCTTTACATCTACAAAGCTTCACAGTGCTTCCAGGTAGGAGGTAAGTGCAGAAAGCTTTTTATAAGGCTCTGTTTCAAGTACTCAGGTTACCTCAGTGCCTGGATGCACTGTCATTCCTGCATGAAATATTCAGGGGATTATCTTGTAATCAACTGTCTAATCAGAACAGGTGCTTAGCCTTCAACCTCGCAATTTAAGCAATGTATAGCGAAGAAAAGTTGCTGATGACCAATGCTATCTGAGAAAGGACTTTTCTTTGCTAATCAGAGGGAGACATAACTAATTCAAGTCCAAATATTTTTCTTCTTTTAGCCTATTTATGACACTATGATGGTTTCTCTAGTGTGATTTATTCAATGCCTGAATGAAGTCCAGTGGTTCCACAACCTTGTGAATCAGGATAGTGCACTGTGTCACGGCTGGAAGGAGTAGAAGTTGTCTCTGTCACAGAGAGATGTGCTGATGCACTCTGGCTGTGCTATCAAACCTGCTGAGTATATAAAGGGAACAGTGCAGCTGTCGTGTCCCAAAACTTGGCTGGGTGATGTAAAATTTTCCCAGCAAGACTAAGAAATATATAGGGGCTTATAAATTCATTAAGTCACTCCACTTCATGGTCCCTACTTTGAAATGGCATTTCTTATCTTCTAACCACAATGTCAACAGATATCAAATACTTTGTTCTTTTTACCCAGCTAGTATCTTATGTTACTCTCAGAACTTCTTTCAGAAGTTTTAAAAACAATTAATGTGTTTCCTAGCCAGGGAGCAAATCTCCTGCTTTCTACGCTTAGGGAGAGGGAAATGAAAACTTTCTGAAACCTTTGCTATTTTCCATCCACAATCCACTGCTCTCCAACTAAGCTCAAAACCAGAATGGCAAATCCACTAATTCTGGAATAGTATAGGAATGTGGAGCCAGGTCCTGCTGGGACCCCTGTGCGCTTATAGCTCTGCCTTCACAGGTTCCAATTACCAGCTCCTATATGCCATAAGGATGGGTATGTTACAGGTAATACACTTAGCTCAAGTAATAAATAATATACACAGCAATATGAGAGGAAGCAATATCAAGCTGCTTAGAATGGAACAGTCTATTTTTAAGACTTTTCAACAAAGAAAATCATGTCTTGGCATCACTGTCTTTCCTGAGGTACCTGGGTATGGTGTTAATTGGTAATGCAGAGCTGTGACAAATAATACCAATACACCCGATCGTGTTTCACCTGCTGGAGAGGAGTGGTGCTTGCAAGTCTGTAAAAGTTAGCAGAGAGATTAGATGCTTTTAATTATTAAGAAGTTATATAACGACTCCTCCCCAAACCCATTTAAGCATTCCTATAAATCTATCCTGTGGCACACACAGGGATCCAGCTGGTGTTCTGAAGTGGTGGATGTGCTCCCAATCATTGGTGGAAAGGTAAAGAGCATGGTAGCTCAAACCCATCGAGGCTCACAAACAGTATGTGTGACTTGGAAAACAGCATTCCTCAAAGCCTAGCTTCTGCTGGAGAATGGAGCAGTCAGATGTGCAGTGCTGCATGATGTGCTGGCACACTTGATCACAGGCAGGACTATGCTCTCCACTTCTGACAGGGAGGAATGCTCCTGAAAGCATTGCAATTGCACTAATTGCAGCTGCCTATGTGAAAGGCAATGGAACCTGCACGGAGCAGGTCCAAGCCCACAGCATCCTTAGGCAAAAGACAGGCAGCTCTTTTGGGGCAGACTGCCTGAAAACGTTTGATTCTCATGCCAGCAAGTCAAGGCCAAAAATGTATTTACCTCCACAGCCTGTTAAAGGAGATGGTATAACATTCCCTTCTGCTTTTTCTTTCCTGCCAGTCTGTTTCTCCTACAGGATTTTCAAGGAAGATCCTTCTGACCTTGCACGTGGATGGGGGTTTGGAATACACAGGTAGGAGCCAGGCCTGAGTAGCAACACCTAGACCACACCAAAGCCCCCAGCACTCTCTGCTGTAAAGGAAAGCCTGTAAGTTCTCTTCTCATGGGCTGCATTGCACTGAGAAGCCAGTGCCTGACTCATACAATTCATTATCTAATTAGAAGAGCTGTCTGCAGCCACAAAGCCTTAGGCTGCAATCCCATCAGCTTTCATGAGCTAAGAAGGGTCAGTCTGGGTGAGGGCACAGGTGGAAACAAAGGGACAGCACAGCCATGGTAAGTGGAAGAGGATGACATTTGCCTTTACTCCCAATCCATCCCTTCTTCTCTGCTCCTTTCTGATGTTGCAGGTTGCTATTCCAGGAATTGCAGATCATCAGTTCCAGATGAACTGCTGATTATCTGGGTGACCCAAATCCACCTGTCAGGGAGCTTTATATCCAGAGGCAGCTACAGGAAGGAACTGGTGCAAGGGTGGAGGTAAACTGGTGACAGATCCACTGCAGCAAGTGGGGCTGGTGCCAGTTAGAACTGGGTTTCTCTCTCTGGTGTTATTGTGGCCCTATAGCAGAAGAAAGAGATGCACAGAAAGCCTGCACTTCTATCACAATGCAATGCGATAGCAGCAATGAAGGATGTCTTGAAAGAATAATAAGAACAGAAAGGGCTTACAATTCAGGGTGTGTTGAATCCCCAGCTAATGGCAAGAGAGAAGCAGCAGGGATCTGCCTGATTCCTCTAAAAAAGGAATACAACTTACCTTTTTAGTTGAAAGCCCAAGAGTTTTTGTTTGTTCCCAAAGGCAGCTTTCCGTGTAGATGGGGAGATGTTTTGACCCATTTAATCATGTCACAGTGCCATTCATTATTCAAAAATTGTTAATTAAATGAGAAGTTTAAATAATCCCTGTCTTTCAAAAATGCAAATGAACATAACAGCCCTCTCTCTCTCATATTTTTGAGAAATTAGTACTTCCCAGTGAAACTGCCTCACTGACACAAGATTCCTCCAGGACCAATGATACCCTGGAAAATCTTTTGTGTACCATGGCCTGACCAGACAAAGTAGAATTAAAATCCTGGTAAATTTATGCCTGGCAGCAGGAACTAAATTAAACGTGCCACTGAAAAATCTGCATCTAAATGAATTCCAGCTTCTGGAACAAATGCAACAGATGAAGTTCTGGCACCTGGAAATAAGGGAGGTAACCACTGAGCTTTTCTCTTCAAGTTGGTCTGGGGAAGGGCTGAAGTAAGTAAGTGCTGTCCTTAACTCTGTACACAAGTACTGAGGACTTGCAGAATTTACACAGCCTGTCCTCACCACACAGTTTCTTTGCCTTCAGCTTCAGGAGAAACATGCATTGCAGAAAGATATTTGGTTTTCTGAGCCACAACCAGTATTGTTTGTGTACCAGGAACACCTCACTCATTCTCTGAAGACTTATCCCATAATTACTTCACTCCCTGAAAACAATGGGAGGAAAACCAGCAAAAAGTTAGAAGTCCACAGTGTGTCACTAAGGACTGAAGTGGCAAATGAAAGTGTGATGTCTCTGCAGACAATACTAAATGATTCGAGGTATGTTCTTTAAGTATAAGCAACTGCTTCTTAGCCTCATTTATTTGTGGCTGTTCCTTTGGGGTTTTTTCAATGATGAGGATTAATTCCATGGTGAAATGAAGGGGATAGATACAACCTGCAATACCTCTCCTACAATCCACCACAAGATGAATCAGACTGTGTTCTGTTATGCTGGTAAGCTTTATTGTTTGCTGTATTGATACAATTCATTATTCAGGATTCTAATGGATAAGGCAGTGTGCAGAGAAAATGAGGCTTGCACTGTGAAGTTCCTCCATCATGAAGCTTCACATGAAGCAGCTGGGCTTCTGGGCAATATTCAGGGTGAGCAGCTCCGAGCACGGCATTCGCACAGCGAGGCGGAGGGGATGTAGTGCTGCACCATGGTCCCGTTGGGACAGCGCAGAGGGATTGTCACCGTGGTGGTCTGAGTGGCTGTACAGCAGCTGCACAGGTCTTCCCACTGCCCTGTCTGAGCAGAGTACCTGGTGGTGCTTCTGCACTTGCCCTAAATGGAAAAACAGGAGAGCTGAAGTTTGAACAGAGCCTCATCGCATTCAGAATCCTGGATCTTTCCTTCAAAATATCCATGGGTGACTTTCATCCAGCTTCTGTGCTCTGCTGTAAAACATGAACTCAGAAACAGGTACCTGACTCCAGAGTGTGGGGTGCTGCTCAAAGAGTGACTTCTTACAAGCATGAGCAAAAGAGAAGTGAAGAAACTGCTCACACACACAAAAGAATGCCCAGAATTTAAAATCTCATAGGCAATGTCCAGAGCTATGGTGTTGGCTTCTGAGCAAATGTGGTTATCATATATTCAGAAAGCGCTTTAGCCCAAATGCTGCAAGCCACACAACCACTGCTGCCCTGGTGGTGTTACTTTTCCTTGTTCTGCTTGTCTGGCCACTTAACTAATTTAGACCAAGCTGTCAATGCCTGTAGCTATAAGCCTTCATGATGTAAAAACAAGTGGCTCCACATCACACTCTGTCAGAGTCCATTTCCTCTGGGGGCTTGTGCTCTTATTTCCCAGTCTAATTAAATTAAAATATCCTATAATTATCAGGGAGGACTTTAGAAAAAATGTGCTTAATACTATTTATTCCAAATATAAAATCTGGACTTCTGCAGGAGAAACATTGATACTCATGACTTTATGGTTAAGAACCATTTACTTTGTAGACAGGACAAGAGGTCAAGAATTATTAGTTATGCCATAACTTGGATTGTACACAAGGCTTGATTAAAATCCTTTTATGGGGCTGGGTTATCTTGGAAAGAGCAGAGATGGGAACACCCAGAAGGGAAGTTATGATCCTGTTTTAACAGGAAGTTGCCCTATAAGGTGTAAGCAATGATGGGCTGGAAATTAAACTTTTAATCTGATTATGGAAGACACAAGCCATGTAGAACACACCAGCTTGGTGCTCAGGCTAATGGAGGAATCACAGAGCTTACAGGGCACACAAGTCAAATATTGGCACTCAGGTTTAAAGGTCTTTTAAAGTGTCTTTTATCTAAATACCTATTTATATTCCCCTAATCCACCAAGAGGCTCGGTGCTTAACTACAGACTCAGAGATGAAAATCAGCTTCATGCATGTGAAGATAAATATTTCTTTTTTTTAATGTAAAAAGTCCTAACAGCTACTTCAGAGTCATTATTTTCTGATGGAAGCAAAGGCGAGTGGGATGAACAAAGCCTTTGAATACAACATATGTGCTGGCTTGACTAGGGAAAATTTGGCATCACCAAATTACTTCAGGAAGTAAGTGCCAATGAGATTAACCCCAAGTCACTCAATGAGGACAGAAACTGATGCTCCAGTTAATGAAGAGAAACCGTGGTGGAGGAAAAGGCTTCCTTTTGGGAAAGAGAAAGGGGAGGTAGGTCTTAGGGCAAAATTTGATTTTTGTTATTTACCTCACAATGTGAAATGGGCACCTCCTTTTCAGCCACACATCCATTGATATTCCCATACTGCAGCCTGGTACTTACTGGATGACATTCCACCTCCACACCTACCCAAGTCAAAAAAAGAAAAAGAAAAAAGTGTTTGACACTGCTGACAATTGCTTTTTGTTACTCACTTCACTTTACTCCTGAAACTGCTGTTAGTGAGGTGGTATTCCTGGTAAGATCCCTAGCTGGGTGTGTCTCCTTAGAGTGATTCATGTAGAGTTGTGTGACTTTTTCACACTACAGCCCTAAAGTTCCACTTTAGACCTTTAGAGAGGAGGGTTTCCCTCCTGTTTCTTTTCAATTGACTGCTTTGTTCTGAAGTCACACTAGCCATCTAACACCAGCCTCTTACCTGGTCTTAGACAAATCTCCTTCTAAGGACAGTTCCATGGTAAAGCAGAAAAAGCAGGAAAAAGATGCCACACACAGCAACCCCAATCCTGATCAGACAAAAAGGGCACCCTGTCCTGACTATTGCCTGGGCTGGTACAGGAGAGAGATCCCACTGTTTTGGGATGATGCCTTATTTCCATCTCATGAAGAACCCACACAACAGGCAGTAGGTATGGATTTGTTCTGTCTGGAAGGTGCAAGCTCAGGGAATTGGCTGATCCCTCTTTGTGAAGTGAGGATGGATTGCTAAGAGCTGTTAACTCTGGTAAACAACAGGGACCCTGTGCCTCCAGTTTCAAAGGGAACCTCATCATTACTGCACTCAAATATAGACTAATCCAGATATTTTCTGGATATTTTCTTCTGAACTCCTGCATGTTTTGGTCTGCATCTAAAGGCTTGTGAAGGAGCCAATGCTTTTTTCAGTGGGTATTTTGTGCACAGACAACAGCAGCTGTGTGTGTTGTTACTACAGTTTTATGTGTCTGTGAAAAGAAGGCTCCTCCTCGTACCCATTTCTAGGTAACCAGTGGAATTTCTGTGTTTAACAGAACACTGGACTGATTTTTAGGTGCTACTCACCAGCATTTCAGAAAGTTGAAGGAATTCAGCAGGGAAAGGCACAACTAAGTGCATACACAAAGGGGAGAGAAAGGTGTTCATCTTCCCACCAGCAAACACAGCTTTCCATCGGAATGTTGGTACCAAATAGACTCTGTGCCTTGCTAAGGCTTTACATCTCATTTAAAAAAAATAAAATGCAGCTTGTTTCTGGCTCCAGGGCTGGAAACATTCTTTCTTTTTTATTGATACCATCACTCATATATAAAAATTGTCCACCTGCAAGGCCATTTGTGTCCACACAATTGAAAAGCACAACCAAAATAATTGTCATCAGCCTCAACACAGCTTCATCCCCTTTTTGATCCTGACTTATCAACTTGTTCTCTAGATACTTTACTGTTATTTACTTTTTTTACTGTGCCTCCTCTGCAAAGAAAAGTGCTTGTAACTTGACACTTGAGATTGAGATCAACAGAGAAAAGAAGTGAGAAGCAGACAGACAACTTCTTTGTTAAATGGGAAAATAAGGAATATCTTTTGCCAATTATCAAGTCCTGTGGCTAGCACCACAAAAATCTCATGAGAAAATAAGACCTGTTCACTTATGTGCTCCTACAAACTTAAAAGCTGGAACAATGCCCTCAGACACACTACAAATCTCCAGTTGTGAAGGCATAAGACAGAAAGGGAAACTGGCTCCTTTTCCCAAGGACAGGTAGGACTCTGCTGAGCCAAAGGCATCACCCTGGACTTGAGGAAACAAGTTCTTTTCCCAGTTTTTTATGGCACTGAGACATTTGAAAGACAGGTTTTCCCAAGGCCTTGAAAGATAATGTAACCTATGTCCATGAGAAACTGAGCTACATCCAGGCAAAACATCTATGGGAATAAGGATTTGAAGGTCCATTAAATATGGGAGGTTTTAGGCATGCAGTACTTCACTTAGATCAATTTGCTTTTGCTGCTGTAAGGAGGTATCACTTTTAAATGACTGTAACTGTTAAATAAATCTATGCATTAATCTGTGTTCATTTGGAACTAGTTTCTCCTTGATTACAGTGATAGGCTCTCACAATTAGTAGAGCCTGCCCACCACCCTGTCTTTTGAATCTCAAAATCTGTTTTTGTTAATAAATAATTTTGAGTATTCCTTACTTGTAGCCTGGTAGATTAAAGCTCCCTTAGCCAAATTACCTGTTTGATCCATTTGATGACAGTTTCTCAATAGCTTTCTGACTTCTATCTCTCAAGCCAGAGCTATGTGATTATCCAGACAGGCAAAGGCTGCAAACTCTCTAGGAGTTACCATCCTTCATCAGGGGTATTATTGCAGCAGCTCCTGTGCCAATGTGGTGATGGGCTGCTATGCTGGCCATCTTTTATTTATTAGCACATGCATAGCAAAAATAAGAAAATTAGAAGACATAACAGACAAGATGATGAAATTCTGACCTTAAAAGATAATTTCAATCCTTTGTTATCTTTTTTTAATATTAAATAAGCAACAGTTTTATCTTTTACCAACAGAGGAGAAAACTGAGAGGTTATCTGCTCACGAAAGCATCAGAGATTAATTTTAGAAACGAGAACCCAACCCTGCAATCCTTCCTTATGTAAGCAAACCCTTCCTACTCTCACAGCCTGACTGACATTTGGATTATCCACACAATGATGCATGAAATTAAGAGTTGCAGGACTGACCCCTGAACTGACAAATATAAGCATTCAGGCTGTTCCATACTAATGCGTTTTCCCCACCATTTTTTAGTTATTATATTATCAAAAACATTACTGCCACCAGGGTTTGGCTTTTTTGATTAATTAATTTTAAGCCAATTGATTATTCATGAAGTGTTTTCTTCACATATTGAGTAGTATCAGGTTATGTGACTTGTCAGGCTGTCCGTGCAGGACTGTTCCTGTTATCACTAGATAAACAATAAAATAAAACATTCATAATTAACATCTGCATAAAATGTGGACACTATCTATTTCTTTCTAAGCACTTGGGAATACTGTGAAAACACGTGTTCTAGATGGCAAAACATGACAGTGGCATCCCAGTCAGAGGGTGGGCTTCTTTGATGGTTTATTAGAACCACATTGCTAAGCTCTGTTTCATTACTTTGCATATTATGGAAAATGTAGGTACTTACACACTCTGCCATTTCCATACAAGATTTCTGGATTATTTACTTACATGTGTCACAGCAAGTGTTGCCAATTTTTGTAATTCTGCCCTAAAATGACAAAAAAAAATAAAAGAGAAAACCCAAATTTTGGCACTTCTGCTGAAAGAAGATGTGTAAAGCAGGGTACTAGGCAAAAAACAACCCCTGAATATCCATATTATATAAAATTATAGATCTACATTAATAATATTCTCATTATCAATTTTAAGGTTTTGAACTTGTGATGGTATTTGTTGGTAGCTAATTGGAAATAATTGACTTATTAGCAAGTTCAACACCTGAAAACATTGCTCTCACCTTCTATTACAAGCTTTCTAAAATAAAGACATTAAATGCAAATAAATTCCTGCAAACCAGAAGGGTAAACCAGTAGCATTCAAGTCTCATATCTGTTCAAGAAATATCACATCTGTCAAGTAAGTTTCAAAAACTTTATGTTTCTTATTTCATTGCTACCGTCCAGAAAATAATTCTCAGAAATATATGTATTGTGGAAATTATTGAAAATCCATAGTGAAAGGAAAAATGGAGAAATATTTACACTGCAGGGTGATGCCATTGTTGCACTAAACCCCGGAGCTTACATGCTCCAAAGTTTGGGGGATTTTTTAATTAAAAACCCTAAAATTTTGATTCCAACTAAAACCATTAATTTTATAGCTAAAATAGTTCTGTTTGGGGGGAACAGTAGAAGAATAAATGCAGTTTGAGAAATTCTGGTTAAAAAGTAAACTGTTTTTCACTGATTTTCCATTAAGATCATTTGAATATGATAATAACCCCAAACCTGTAATATAGTGCAGCATTTTTTTCTAAATCTTTGTTTATATAACAAAACTGTGTATTATAATTTCACAAAGTGAGAAATGCCCTGTAGAAGCTTCATTTTTCCTGTATTACACATAACAAATCCTCCATTTGTTTCACGTGTATGAGCAGAGTGGTTTGGCCACAAGCTTTATTAAAGGTTCCCTGCTTCCTGCCATGCCCAAGAAAATGGGAACAGGTAGATATAAACACCTGTAAGATATATAAAACCTGACAGAAGAGCAAAAGCAGGGCCCCATGTGCTATATTCCCACCTCACTCTGCTCCTCAGTGTCTAATTAACCTCAAATCACAAAAAAGATGGGTAGATACTTTGTGCACAGGTTTTATTATCCTGCTAAACAACTGCAATTGTGAAAGTTTGATGTTCCTGCAGCAGCACGAAAATTCCTTTCCCTAACCTCACATAATTGCAGAGAAAAAATATCTTAGCATTTCATATGCATATCTCTCAGTTTGTGTCATTGTCCACACAGTGTTGTTCTGGATCCCAAACTGAGAACATTGCTAGAAGCACTACTTGCAAGCAAATGTTTGGTATTTCGAATATTCAGCTTCATATTCATAACAGAATTATTGTAAGCAGTCAGTAGAGACTCACAAAAAGCCAACATACACTTTAAAAGAAAGAAAACCTACATCTTTCTGAATTTCAGAGAAAGTTCAAATTCACCTTAGCCAAGGTGTTGGGAGAAGGTTGGGGTTTCCCACCCCAGCACACAAAAGGTACCAAAAATATGATAGAGCCCATGAGGAAACCTGGAAACAGGACCCATTTCTCTACTTACTCCTTCAGCCAAGCATCTTCTGGCATCAAATGGAGGACAGCCTGTGATTCTCCTTTCCCAGATAAATTCCCCTCTCTCATTTACTCTACAGGAGTGACTGTCACAGCCATCCTGAAGGGATGCATTTGCCTGGAAAGATTGAAGGCTGTTAGCTTTACATAGAAACAACAGGAAGTTTTCAGGCTATTCCTTGGCTGATGTCTTAAATAAAGTACCACTGGTGACATTTATAAATGTACCAGTGGTGACATTTATAAAACACGGAAATCTGTAGTAAACAGCATTGTTTATCAACAAAGTCATCATCTTCTGTTTAATTCCATGGCCATATTGATCACAACTCTGCCCAGATTGCCAAAACCTGACCTTTTTCAGGTCTTAACAGAGAAGAAATTTCCATTAACTTAGGAAAAAAAACTAGTCTAAGTGAGAGTTTTGGGGGTCTGCCCTATGAATTGTCTTTTAAAAAGACATATATACAATTATTTACCTTCTGGATGAGTCAGGAGCTTCTTTAAAATATATATATGTAAAAGCAGCCCTACACAGAATCATTTAGGTTGGAATAAACCCATAAAAACAAGTCCAGCCATTAACCTTCCACTGCCAACCAAGTCCACCACTAAATCACATCCCTAAGAGTCATATCCATACATTTTTTAAATCCCTCCAAGGCTGGTGACTCAACCACTGCCCCAGGCAGCCTGTGCCAAAGCCAGACCATCCTTCCAGTGAAGAAAAAATTTAATATCCAATATAAACCTCTCCTGGTGAAACTCAAAGCTTTTTCCTCTTGTCCTGTCCCTGTTCCCTGGTAGCAGAATCTAACCCCCCCCCAGCTGCCCCCTCCTGTCAGGGAGTTGTGCAGGGCCAGAAGGTTCCCCCTGAGCCTCCTTTTCTCCAGGCTGAGCTCCTTTCCCAGCTCCCTCAGCTCCTCCTGCTGCTCCAGCCCCTTCACTCCAGCTTCGTGGCTCTTCCCACATGCTCCCCATCTAAAACATCTCACAGGAACAGAACAAAAGAAAATTTTAGGTGCTGTCTCTTGTGACAGAGGATGGGGTTTAACCAGAAAAATACCCACTCCCATTTCAGAACACATCATGCAATAAAGCCAGGCTGGATGGGGCTCTGAACAACCTGATCTAGAAGAAGGTGTCCCTGCCCATGGCAGGGGGTTGGGACAAGATGATCTTTGAGGTCCCTTCCAACCCAATCCATTCCATGATTCTACCCTGGAGAAGTTTTTTACAATTCACATTTTCAACGTACCTATTTCATGTTTAAAAATAGGGGTTTAATTTCCTCTAAATACCTGTTTGAGGTCATATTCCAACTAAAGTTACTTGATAACATTCATGAATATAGAATGTCCTTCTAGAATTTTGCACTCTGGTATGAAGTCTCCTATTTTTTCATTTCCAAACAAATTAATTTTCTTGATCAATCATTCTGAGAAACAGAAAGCACTGGTAATATCATGCTAACTAATGAAAAATCAAGAAAAATGCCCTTCCCTGGGGTTCAACAGAAATTAATGATACATTTACATTTACTTATTAATAGAAGAAAGAGTGCTCAAAACTCACCTGAAGATATTGAACCCTTCCATCTCTCAGCCTGATGCTACATGAAGTTGGCACACATTTTCCACAGCAAGAGCCGGGGATGTCCTGCCTTCTGTAGTTCTAGAAGGTAAAGGACATTTTTCTGAGTTTATTTTGTTCTAAGCATGCATCCTATACTTAAGAAGGGTTTAAAAAAAAAAAAACAAAAAACATAAGAATCAGTGGAAAAAATGACAGCCAGCAAAATGTTTCTCAGTAAAGCCAATGAATTCTATACAGTGCAACATGGAAAAGTAGTTGGAAGTGCTGAAACTGGAGAGAAAAGGACAGGATATCTAGTGAGCAGTGGGCAGGGAAAGGAGAAAACAAGGCTAACTGGAAAACTTGGAGTATGGAAAGAAAAAGAAAGTGGCTGATAATACAAGAGAGTGAAAGAGCATCAGAGAAGGTACAATATAATAAAAGGGAAAATGAGAAAAAAAAAGAAAAGGGGAATAATGGAGCCCCATAAACAGCACTGAAGGGAAAAACAGTGGCAGGGAAAAGAGCATGGGAGAATGAGCAGCACTAGAGGGACAGGAATAAAGCTATAGAGTGGATGAAGGAAAGGAAAAAACCAAACCCAGCAGCAAGGAACTGAGCTAACACATGAAGTGTCCCACAGTAATAATAGCTCCAGATAACCAACAGCTGCTTATGATGAGATGAACACTTTTAAGAAAACAAGCACTTTCTAGTTCAGTGAAGGCATGCACGTTATCCCCATGCTTTTATAGAAAGAGAATTTGGGGAGGGGGGGTTAGTATTAAATCTCTGGGAGAAAACACAGTTCATTGTTATTTAGGTGAACTTGCCCTACTAGCAAAAACATAAGTACCTAAAGCACATAATAAAATGACAGTCCTGAGCAGAATATGCCAGAGTTGGCTGCACTTCAATTACCACTGCTCTTACTTTCACATCTGCAGCATCCAGGAGAAAGCAGGTGCTCCTGAGAGAATTGGTACTCTTAACCCATTTGTACTCTTAAATTTTATCCATTAGCAAGGAATTGCTTTTAAACTGGGTATACCATGAAGCTGAAGGCTTTGAGACAGGAAAGATCCTGTGAAGTGTGTGAATCCCACTGGCCTTAGGGGGATGAAGACATTCTGTATCTTATTTGATTTTTTTTTTCCCCTCACAAATTCATTACAATGGCTAGGAAAGGACATATATTCCAAGACCTGCAACTTCCCTTGGGTAGCTGCACATCTCCCAAACACAAGTTCACAGTCCTTAATAAGCCCAAGTGGAAATGGCCCTTTCTTCAGGGTTTTCTGTCTAGTCTGTACTTTTGGGTCAGGTGGGGAAAGGGAGCTGTTTGGGAAATGTGTGGGTGGTGAAAGAAGCAGGAGAGGAATGTTTACAAATTTTTTTTTTTTTTTTTTTTTAGCATGTATTATATTGATTCCTTTACCTTTAATTTCTACAGCTGGCTTCTTGCATTGAGCAGCAAGAACGGATGTTTGTGTATCTTTGTGTGGGAGCACACACATGCACACATGTCTCTGACCACAAATTCAATTTGGTGCATGCTTGGGGTTTTTTCATGGATCTGCCAGGCTATATTTTATGGAAGTTATGTTTTGAGAAAGATGCTCAGCACTGACTTTGGACGTTTCTTTTCCCTTCAGAGGCCCATGTCTAAAATCAAACCATACTGGAGGGATGATATTAGGGTCAATCTAGGGATTGTCCTTTTGGTCACAGGCTACATCCACACCACTGAACAAAAGGGGTCAAGGCCAGTTTGATGGCCCAGTGGACAAGTGAAACACTTATTAATTATCTGAGCTGCATTTTCCACATGAAACTGGCTGGTCTTGGGTTGTTCTAACCACTGACTGTCCCTGGACATCATTTGGAACTCACAACATCATTTTTCTACTCACAACAGGCTGGCTGGGATGCTGTTGAAAATTCTTCAAGAAAAAGGGTTGCAGGAAATCATTTGAGGCTGCAGTCTTGCTCTATTTTTTTATTGGTAGAGATTACTCACTACAGAAACTTAACTACATTTCCAGTCTTTTCCACTTCTACTTCAGGATGGGAGATTGGATTTATCCAAAACTCTGCCCCTCTCTTTTCCAGGGACCCTATCAATGTATGCTTCTCCTGGACATCAGCCAGGAATCCCACATGATCATGTTAGAGATGTGGATTTTGGGTCTAACAGCCACTGCTTACACAAGCCCTGGGTTTGGTTGGGCTCATTGGATTCCATCCATTATCCAGGGAAAGGACAAAGAAGAGGAAGAGGCATTTAAGAGGCTTTTTGCTGTGAAACTTAGCTGCTGGTCTGTGCTCCTTGGACACAGGGAGATTAAACCAGCCTCTGCAACTCACTTTGGTCACCTTCTACTCAAGGTGTTGGTGCTAAGAGAGAAAACAACACGATTGAGCAGGGCTAATCAGGCACTCCTGTCACACTGTTGGTCAGTGGAGTGAAAATGGGAGCTATATCCCTCTGGCTTTCTCAGACAGTCATTCCGTGTAGGTGATGGCAGCAAAGACTTCAAAAAACCAGTGGAACTGGTGGGGACAATCACCTCAAATCACCAAATGCATGGGCTGGGAACCAAACAAATGCTACTGAGCCCAGCTTTTAGACAATTTGGAAGACTCATAGGAAAGGCCTGAAGCACAGAGATCTGGCTGAGCTTCCACTCCCTGGAGGGACAGATAACACTGTAGGAAAGAGGACACAGCAGCTCCTGTTGCAAATGATTTGCCAAACCTTACATGGCCCTAAGGGTAAGTAATCTAAAATAAGCAATAAAATGTGCCTGTGGAGCTGAATACCATGTAAAGTTATCTGTGCTACACTGAGGATTTCAATCAGATTTGGTGCATATAATCTAATTCATGGAAAGAACACAGAGCCAAGACTTCTCAGAAGAACCTGAAGGAAGGTTAAAGGCCTCAGGGTTGTACCAAACATAAACTGGTGTGTAGAGTTGATGCCTTAGGTTTTAACTTTTATATTTTTTCAAGTCCTGTACTGCCTGGTGTAACTCTGAAGTCTCCTGCAGCTCGATAGGTACCACTCTCCTGTGCTAAGATAGACATAACAAAGCCTCTCCAGCTCGCTCTCCAAAGACACCCAGACCGTCCTAGGCCCAAAAGTGTAAACCTTCATCTTGGGGAGGGAGTTGCAAGCTTGGGGAAATTACATCATTAGCTAAAGTTTTAACTGGCAAATTTATGCTGATATAAAAGTGTGAAGACCTCATGACCTGTTGTTCATCTTGGGATCCACTGAGACAGGCACCTCCAGACCCCCAGGGCGTAACATTTGAAGGCCTTTCAAATAAATCCCTCCTTTATTCCCTTATTCCTGTCTAGTCTCTGTTTCTAGGTAGCCATTTAAGGCACACAGTGAAGAACACGACTCTCATCAGACACATTCCTAAGCAGAACCCCCAGGCTGCTCACACTCACCGCTGGACAGGACTGGCAGTTCAGTTTGGTGCACCTCAGAGTGTATTTCCGAGGGGCTGACTGGAAGCAGTCACAGGTCGTGCACTGATCCACCATCAGGCGTCTCCCGAGCTGAAACACCAGCACCAGTTTGTTGGTTAGTGACCATCTCGCCAGCAAAACTCAAATCAACAAGTGACTTCAGGTTAAATCTCCTTCAGTAAACCTTGCACCATAATTCTTTGTTAGAGAAACATGAAACCCATGCTCTCAAGTTTCCAGAGACTGATTTTTTGCATCTGTGATTCCAGAACAAGCAGCATGGCACAAGGCTATTTTTCAAGAAAGCCCTTTAGAAGTCCTTAATCTGAGAAATGGCATTGGCATTTCTTTATCACTTACAAATCTAGCAAGCAAGAAAGGAATCCTTGAAAGTCATGAGGAATATTTTTCTTTTATTCTGAGTATGTGGTTGCCAAGAGTTCATTTTTTGAGTGTAATGAATTGATTTGTCAACAAGTTTTTATTCTAGAGCCATCATGACTCACAGATTATGGGCAGAAATTGTATTTGAACAATTTCTTTGAACAGATTTTTTTAACTTGTTATTGGTTTTGAAACAACACTCCTTGGAATCTCTAAAGGCCTAAAAGCTAAAAATTGAGAAAAGACAAATAAAAAAAACCAAACCAGAATTACTGATTCAAGAACTATACTCGTCCATATTTATAAGCAAATCAGGCTGAACATGATTCAAATTCCCTGAGCTCTTCCCCAGCACCTTGTTTTCTGGATCCCATTACCTTTTCAAAGCCAGGAAAAATGGCATTTAAAATGCAGAGCAACAATGCCAAACCATTAAGTGAGAAACAAAAAGATGTAGAGTCAGTAATTGGTTACCCCACACTGAAAGGAATTCTAAAGGCAGCCTTTCTTCCTCCCAAGTGCAAAGCCCTTCATTTCAACCCCAAAATAACAAACCACAAAGGCTGAAGGGACAAAGTGGGACCAGTCTACTCAATATTTTCACAAAGACCTTCTAAAAGCTAATAAATAAAGTAAATAGACAATTTTGCTAGATTATGAAAGGTTTGAATTGTGCTTTAGACAGTAATGGAATGCCACCATTAATTTCACTTGGAATGGGAATTTCCCATGGTACATACTGTGCATATCCTCAGTTTCCTTTTAGAATTATTAAATGCTCATGAAAAAAAAGGAGCAAAAACAAGAAGCTAGCCACAGTAACAGTGTAAAAGTAATGCATTTATGGGTAGTTTAGAACCAATATTATGAAGGACAAATTTTCAGAGAACAGAATTTTAGCTACGTTCTTATTCTGCTCCCCAGAACAACAAGGTCCTCAGGCCTCTATAACCAGTAACAGTAATGAATCTCTCCTGAGGTGTAGAAAAAGGATCCACCACATAAAACATGATTTAACACCAAGGGGGAGATCCCTGTCTTTTAATAGTTCCACTTGGGACCTGAATAGGGGACTCTTCAGCTTCCCAGGTCTAACCTTTTGTAGTGAATGTCATTAATCTGGAGGGTTAAAAACCTCAGTAACACAGGCATGGGGATACACCCAAAATTTAGCTATGGGAGAGGGAGGTGTGCTGGTTTTGGCTGAGGTACAGTTAATTTCCTCCCCAGGGGCTGGAATGGGGCTGTGGTTGGATCTCTGCTGCATACAGGGCTGATAATACAGAGATGTTGTTATTGCTGAGCAGGGATTGCACAAAGCCAAGGCCTTTCCTGCTCTTTCTACTGCCAGGCTACTGATGAGACTGGGGTTACATGAGAGGTTGGGAGGAGACATAGCTGGGACAAGTGACCCCAAGTGACCAAAGGGACATTCCAGACCTTATGGCATCATGACTGCAATATAAAGCAGGGAGAAAGAGGAAGGGGGGTATTTGGAGCGATGGCATTTGTCTTCCCAAGTGACCATTCTGCTCGTCTGGGAAGGCTGAACACCTGCCCAACCACGGCAAGCAGTAAATGACCTCCTTGTTTTGCTTTGCTTGCACGGGTCTTGCTTTCACTATTAAACCATCTTTATCCCAAACCAAGAGTTTTCTCACTTTTATCCTTCCCATTCTCTCCTCAATCCTTGTTGTAGTGGCCCAGCCTGGAGCTGGGGCCACAAGAGAGGCTTAAATTGACCTCCCCCCAGCCTATAGTGAGGAGAAGGCTTTTCTCTATAAAGCAGTACTGAGTTGGCACATACCTCATTCTCGTAGGCTCACCTTTCCTGTTATCCCCTTTCAGCCACACCTCCCTTGTACTCCCATTGGACTGTGTACCCCAACCCCGCCTTTTACACCTCCCCCTTTACCCATTGGTTTGCACACCTGGATAAAACCCCTCCACCTTCTTTGTTCTCCAGCTTTTTGTATCCAGACCCCCTTGCAGAATAAATGCTGCAGATTTCCCTACAAAAACCCTCTCCTGTCTCTGTCTTCGATCGGTGCTGGACCCTAGAACTATCCTAGCGTGATTATAGTTTAGTTTATCACAGGGTGAAAATTTGTAGTATTGGGTTTGGTAGCATGGAAGTGAATGGAAGCAAGATGGAGATTTTTGGGCAGTGTCCAGACTTCTTCCTTCTTCTTTCTTTACTCCATTTTCTGCCGTGGTGGTAGCACAGAGGGATTGGTAGAATAGATTTGAGGTAGGGAAAATATGTTAGAAATAGGTGATAGTTATTGGTACAGAATTATAAATACAGTACGTTTTAACAGTTCATTGGGTGAAAAGTTTTTAAAACAGCACTGCATTCTCAATCTCGTGGTCTTTTGCAGCGAGGATTTCACAGCACCAAGCCCAGGTGTAGGGCTGCACCACGAATTTGAGATAAGAACTTAATAAATAACACAAAAACCAGAAACGGCAAGTCTGATTCCTTTTTTTATCTGGTATGGGACTTTGATAAAGAAGAAAAACCCCTGTTTTGGGGACCCCTTCAGCTGACCACCACACTGTGTCAGGTCCTGCTGGTTGGGAGTGAGCGAGTGGCTGCTGGCTGGGGTTACACCACAACAGGTGGAGAGCAAGTATCCTATGGAACTCCAGATTTCTTGTTTGATCTTGTAAGAGATGGTCCGAAGATCCCTTTATCTGCCTCATGCCTGTCACAAGGACAGAGACTGGAACCCCTAAAAACCCCAAAAGGACTCTGTAGTCCTGGCCTGGCTGAGGTGGATGTCTGCCAAGTGTTGCCTGTAGGTGTGCCCACTCGGGAACTGCTATGGGTTGTGCTACACTGAGTGCCTTCCTGCTGCTGAGGCAGGAGGGGCTGCACTGGAGTGTAAATGGTCTGTTCTGTCCTATACCTCATTCTCCAGAGCAACAGGCTCCTCACAACAATGGCAGAAGCTCTTCCCCACCTTTTGGCCAGCTGCCCCTCGCTTTTGAAAAGATCAGATAAAGGGACTTTTTGAAGAAACCACAATGAGATCTCCCCACAGAAGAAGATGAATCTATTTGCTGGACCACGAGGATTCTCATCTCTCTGTTGGTAGCTATATCTCCTTCCCCCTCTTTTCCTCACTGTCCTTTTTTACATCTTTTCTCTCTCTCCCCTCTATCGCATAAAGCTGATTTTGGCACTTAATAAAAGTGCATTGTTGTTTTGAGCTAAATTGAGTCCCTTGCTGTTTGTCTTTTGCACCCGGGGATCAAAAGAACCTAATCACAAACCCTGACTTGCAGATCATGACAGATCTCAACACTGGAAAGCAGCCAGACACCAGAGTGACAGTTCTAGTGCAGACCAGGGGCATGGTTTATCAGAGAATGCCTCAGTAGCTCTAGGCTTCAACATCATAAAGAAAGGCTCTACAAAGCTATTACTGATTATCACTGATATCCCTGTGGTATCTTCTAATAGTTCTGACATTCCAATTAAGTACCAAATAGATAAAGTTGAATTCATATGCAACCACTGTGACAGGCAGGAACACAGGGGTTACTAAAGACATGTTGAAACTAAATCTTCACACACAAGTGCCTTGAACTTTTGGGGGAAGGTCTTGCCCCATCCAAAATTTGCTTAGCATGACAAAACTGAACAAAATAATGGATTGACACAGCTTTTCCCCTTTCTATAACACACGTTTCATGGCTAGCTTGGAAAGAAATGTCAACACCCCCTAACCCAGTGCCACCAAAATAACCTGCATAAAGCTCCAGTTTGCTTGGATCACCTTCAAAAATGCCACTCAGTAAAAGCCTGGGAAAACAGATGAGTGAGGATGATAATCCTTTTGGTAAATACAGCCACCTGCTTGGAAGCTTGCAGTTAAAGCCCACAGCATTGTTAAGAACAGCAGAGTGGATGCAATACACCAAATTACTGGAATATAATATTGGTAACCAGATACAAGACAAAAATGTAAAGGGATTAAGGACACAGTCAATTACCAGAAATGCAGTAAAAGACTCAAAACTTGGAACTATTCAGCGAAGGAGTTAATGCAGCAAAGTTTTCCCTTGATATAAAATGAAACTTGAAGCCTGTTCTTAAAGGACCCAGCATAAAGGGTTTGAAATCCAGGAAGTATAAACTTCTGTGGACACCACATCTTCCTTCCTGACCAGGATTCTGGAACCAGGCATTGAAGCAGAGAATAGTACAAGACAAAGCTGTAGTGACGCCAGGTGCTCAAAATCTTTCAGACATATAACTAATTAATTTATAGTAAGTCATTAAATGAAGCTAGTTTAAGAAATTTTAGGAACTTTTTTCAACATTGCTAAAGCTGAGACATTTTATTTTGAAGTCTTCAAAACACAGACACCTTTGCCTTCAACTTGACATTTTGTTTCAAAATTTGCTCATGTTTCATTTTAAATTATTTGTAAATATTTTGAAACACTTGAAGAGAGAAAAATACTTTACTTAACAGATCAGAAGAAAATTTTGTTGGAGAAGAAAAAAATTAGTTGGTCATGGAAGAACAGCACACAACTGAAAAGAGCTTTGGTTTGCAATACAGGAAGAAAAATATTTGGGATATATAATCCTCTATAACAGAAGATGATAGAAGCTGCTAATTACTGTGCTGCTTGACATTGCCTACAAATATTGTCTTTATAGGATGCCACAACTATTTTTGACAGCATACTCTGGAGGAAACAAGTAGAGGGATCAAAGAGAAAGTAGATTATTCCAGAATTTATCACTTTTAAACCAGTGTTCTGACAAGGAAGGCAGAGTTTTTCCTTGGATTTAATTCTACAGGGAAGTCATCCCTACACAGAATGATAGATACTTGATGACATGGTTTTGGCTCTAACAAAATGATAAACTTATGCCTTTGGACTATGAAAATAGTATCCAAACCACAAGAAATAGATGGAGAAAGGGTCACTCTGCCACACCACCGAAATATAAAGAGATTTGAGTAAATTTACCTTTAAATAAATGAAAAAGGAAGACACACGTTGACAAAGCAGGAATGAGTAGGTTAAAGTTAGGTTAAATGACTAAAGAGAACCTGTTTCCCTGGGGGATGGTGAGAATATTTAGAGCTCTTTGACACCAGAGGTGCTGCCAGAATATGGATTTAGGGAAACAATGGACAATTGACAGAGCTCTCCAAAGATAAATTCGGCATAAATGAGATCAGATGCTTAACTCTCATCATTCCCACTGTCATGGGTTGGGTTAACATGTCTTAATCTATCCATTAAATACGCAGTTGAGAAAAAATTTCCTCACAGGGCATATCAGCTGGGATCTTGAAAGGGAAAAGAGGTCAAACAGGGAGGAAGCTCAGCTTTCCTGTTCCTGCTAATAGCCAAGGAGGGATACCTCTCCTTCCACGCACGTGGAGCAAGTCTCCATCCTTGTTTTAATCTGCCTTATCCTCTGAGCAGAATATGGGAAGGTTTTGCTTCCCCAAAGTGGGCAAGGATCAATTGGGAGATTAACCCTCGCAGAGAGTTTCCTGTGTGTTTGGCAGTCTGCAAACCATTACAAAATGCAGATTGCCACAGTTTCTAAGCACTCTTTTCAAGCATCCTTCAAGATAAGGAAACATTGCTGTCCCCATTTTGCAGAGATGCTCATTGTCATGTAGGAAGACCCTGGCAGAGTCAGGAGCTGGACACAGACATGCTGAGTCCCTGGGAACTGCTTTTACTTCAAGGTCTCACTTGCAGAGATTCTGTGTGGAAAAAAAGCTGCCCTGTATTCTGTGTGTGTATTCTGACAAGTGTGTGTCCTTCAAAAGTTCATTCATACATTTGAGTATCTTTCCATCTCAACAAGTAAAAGGAGTTTGTGCCTTACCCCAATAACAGTGCCATTCAAAGGACAACCATTCAGGGGTGCTGAAAAAGAACAAAGTATTCCATTTAGCATTACCATTATAATGACAGTTCCAAGATTTAACCAACCACTGCTATGCATTTTTGACTTAGTACAGTTCCACCTTGAACAAATTTGTATGTAGTTTCACTGTAAAGAGCCATAACTGAGCCTCCTTACATTATACCTTGAAAGGCAACAATTTGTCAGAGCTATACTTGATGCTGCAGAAAAATACCTCTGGCTAAGCTTTTTTTCAACAAATACATGGCAGAACATAAACTTTCCCCTCCAGTTCAAGACTTATGCTCTCAGAAGTTCCACCCAGGTTTTCTGCAAGTTAGAGAGCATATATTCTCCAATCCTTCCACTATCCCAGCTTGCTCAGAGCCACATCCAGCCTGGCCTGGAGCACTTCAAGGGATGGGGCAGCCACAGCTGCTCTGGGCAACCTGTGCCAGGGTCTCTCCACCCTCATAG
Organism: Erpornis zantholeuca; assembly: GCA_013400515.1. NCBI lineage: Eukaryota > Metazoa > Chordata > Aves > Passeriformes > Timaliidae > Erpornis > Erpornis zantholeuca. Next base: position 328,286 of record VZTN01018441.1, read on the forward strand.
GGAATAATTTATTCCTAATATCCAATCTAACCCTGCTCTCTGTCAGTGTGAAGCCATTGTCCCTTGTCCTGTCACTCCAGGCCCTTGTCAAGAGTCTCTCTCCAGCTTTCCTGTGGGCTCTCTTCAGGCACTGGAAAGCAGACTACACCCCTCCCCTTTTGCCCATGGGGCTTTGGATGCAGCAGCAGGTGCTTCTGTACTCAACAGATTACACAGGAGCCCTTAAAACTGGGGCTATTCTTCCATAACACACACCTTTTAAACTGTTGCTGAAAAATAGAAAATCCCCCCCCGAAATGATTCGTGCCGGACCGATCCCATTTGTCCTCCCCCAAAGCCTTACCACATCTGCAGGAAGGACAGCAGTCTATCACTTGGTCACAGCGCAGCTCAGTTCCCTCTGGACAGTCAGGCACATCCATTTGGGTGCAAGAAACATTCTTTTGCTGCACAAAAACCTCATTGTTCACCCGGACACACTCATTGACAACGCAGCGGTTCCTGGAGGATCGCCACTCTGTGCCAACCTGAGGGGAAGTTGTGAGAGGATTAAACACAGGCAGCAGTATTTGTGCCCCTAGATAGAGGGCAGACCACCCCAGACAGCTGCTGCCTTGCCAAAAGCACATTTACTGCGTCAGGAAAAGTGTCACTCAGCACTTCTCCACAAACCCTTACTGTGACAAGCAGTTTAGAGACCACGCCGAGTTGGGAGAGAATAAGAATTACAGGAGTATCCTTCAAAAGGGACATGGCAGAAAACATGAGAAGGAAAAGCACTCCTAACTGGAGTTATATGTGCATTTATTCCCTGCTGACTGGCTGCATTGCACTGTAGCTGAGCAGCCCCTTTTTCTGCTGCAGCCCTCTGCAAATCAGCTCTGCTAAGCCCCAAGGAGGCTTTGGCAATAGGTTCTAGACCTGAAACACTTGCATATGTAGAAAGGATGAGATCCTGCTGACAGTTCTCTTATTATCATCACCCACAGGCCAATAAAAGTGGGAACTTCAAGTGCTATTTATGGGAACAGACATCATCACAGGCCAGGAGGAAGATGCTACCACAGTTCAGTGCTGGGAGGAGCTGGTCACTGCTTTGCAGTTCCTTCACTGTTACCACTCTGAATACACTTCAAGAACAGTGAAACTGAAGATCAGATCCCCAACCCCAGTCAATTCAAACATCTTTGCTCAGAAAGTTAATAAAAAAACCACTTTTCTCTAATTGGTTAAATAGTTCTTCACTTGTGACAGAAGAGTTGCAAGATTAGTAGCAAGAAGCAAAAAAGAGTATAACTATTATTCTTTTAGGACCAAAAAAAATCAGTGAGAGACAGTGGGACATTAAAATAGGCCTTCTGAAGGCGTGTTTGATGAAGCAAAGAACAGTGATCCACATTAAGAAATGCCCTTATTCAAACCAGGAAGAAGGCAGGTCTCAAAATGACACTTTACAAGCTTTTTTTTTAAGACAGCAGCAGATTGCAATACAAATTAACTGGGATAATTTAGACAAATAGCTGTCAGTCAAGGAGGCATTATTCCCAAAGAACATTCTTTCAAGTGATCATGGCTGAAATTAGTAATTGTACAAAAAATATCTGGCCCAGAAAAGGGTGGGGAGGATTCACATGTGAGAATGACTGGGTAGGTCACAGGACACCCAATTCTCTCAGTGCTGCTTGATGTGTAGAAGAAATAGCTGATATCATCCTCCTTTGATAACACAAAATAATTCCAGGGGGCTTTTTCTAGGAGGGGAAGTGTCCATCCCACTGGAGCCTCACCTCATGCAAAGGAGGATCTTCATCACCCCGAGGCCAAAAGTGTGGCTCCTCACAGGCAGTTTTCTGGCATCTCCCACAGCACTCCCCTTCGGGCACAATGTACTTGTAGCCCTGGAGGAGGAAAGAAAAGAAAAGGACTGACTGATCCAGGAAGAGGAGGCAAATGAGACCATCCATCCCAGGGTTTTCTTTTAGGATCGATGTTTCATGCTAGCAATGTTTTATGGAAAGGAGAGTTTGAAAAAGGACAGATATAATTATGAGGAGTTTTTTAATAATTAAGAAAATCTCTTTTTTTAATGTAAAATAGTATTCTACAAAGGCAAATTAAAGGTAAAAGTTGTTCTTGTGGCATCTTGGAGGTTAATCAGCACTCACAACTGCCCTTCCCACTCCAGAGAATTCAAGGGGAGGATTCAGTCTGAGCACATTCAGACATCTGACTGCCCTGTTGTTAAGCAGAGGGAGGATGCAGGTTGCTCAGACATGTAATCCAGGGACCAGTTCTGACTGATGATTTCATCTTTTCATAGAATCATCTAGGTTAAAAAAACCCTTTAAGACCATCAAGTTGAACCATTAGCCCAGCACTGCCAAGTCAAACACAGTTTAAGCCAATGGTTTGCCTGCAATTTGAAAAAATATTACAAATTAAGATAATAAAATGAAACTACTATGCAATGCTAGAGATTATGTATCTTATCAAAGTCTAACACTTAATTTTGGAAAATGAAATAAGCAGTGTGAAAATTGAACAGTGGGCCCTCTGTTACTAAAGAAATATCTTATAAATCCAGCCAAATAGATCAAAAAAACCCAAAAACAAACCACCAACCCACAGAAACAACAGGAATCCCAATTCTCACTTTCAATTACATATTAATCTCCTAAAGCAAGCAGCCAAATACTGAAACAGTGAAATATCTAAGTGCAAAAAGCTTTAATCTAATTAGAAATAAAATATTCTATGTGTAATAGCTAGGCAGTCTCCAAGGGGCAAAACACAACTCTGATCTCAGTACAGAGTTGAAGGAAAGATGTTCTGTCACAGATAATATTGTTCATGTGAAAAATGCCAGTAAAAATAAGTATAATTTTATTTTGGTCAAACCAAATTACTGAGGGATTCCCAACTGCTCCCTCCCTTCAGGAACTGTCCCTGATTTGCAATATGAAGCACATTAGCAAACCTTGATAATCAATGGACTTTGATAGGGAAGCTTATTTCACATAATGTCACAAAATGAGATGCCAGACCTTGACCCAGCTTTGTGAGAAAAGTTGTGCTGTTGAGCATTTGGTTTTACATTACTTTTATCTGCTAAATAACGTCTGAAGCATCTGGACTAGCAGATGCAATGTTTTGTGTGGTGAACTCGAGAGAAGTAAAAATCCATGAGCTGTTTGTGCCCAGGAAAAAGCAAAACCCAGCTGGAGGACCCAAATTTCACTAAGTTGGTGTGAACACAGACACCTAAAGTGCAAAGAGGTGTTACAGAGCAGACTCCAGGGGTGATCTGCACCCCTAACACACAAAGATCACAGAATCACACAAAGACCTGGGTTGGAAGGGACCTGAAAGATCATCCCATTCCCACCCCCTGCCACAGGCAGGGACACCTTGCACCAGAGCAGGGTGCTCAGAGCAGCAGGTGAAATTCCTGCAGGGATCATCTGCTTGTTCTCTCAGAACTTTGGGAGGATAAAAGGGGACAGGAGTAGTCAGGGGGCTCTGACACATAACGAGGCAAATCCACATGGGGTTTGCAAGTGAGAAGTCAATATTTGCTGCTCAGCTCCTCACAGAGCTGAGCAGTCGGTTCATTTAAATGAAACATCCACTTTTATCCTTAGCATTTCTTAACACTCCAAGGGTACAGATATGATTTGAGTTTAGTTTTGCCGCTCTAAGGAAAAGAGTAGCACATTCCATTCATCAGCATGAAGGAGCTACTACATATTGGGAGTTTTTAGGGGTTTTGTTTCCTCTTTTTGTGCAGCCAGATTAAAAAACCCTCCAAGCTGTTTTCACAGAAGTCAGATGATGCTGTCAAGGATGATACTGCACAACTTTAACACCTGGCAATGAAATTAATAACCAGGAGCAGCAGAGAGTCAAAATAATCATCTCAGTAATGATGCATGATTAAAGTGTGTGTTTGATACCAATACAACTTTCAATGCCATCTAATCTGAACCAAAAAATAACTTTAAGGTCAATTCAAACTTCATGACAGCGCTGCTGATGTCCTTGATATGTATATCCACTGAATCAGGAATAAACAAAGGAAAAAAAATCTGAGCTATCCAAGTAGTCCAACAGTTACAGCTTTGGTTGTACAACCTTGACAACCATTAAAAGAACAGAAGAAATGACAAATTCCCAAAAAGAACTGGAATCCTTTCCACCAAGTCTTTTCATGTGTTTTTAACCAGATTTTTTTTTGATGCTGCAATGTCAAGGAACTGCAGCTCTGCATTATTGAGATTTTATTGGAATAAAAAGTTATAGATAAATTATTGCTGAAACAATTATAACAATAAATTTATATTAATTTTAATTCATAAATATATAAATGTTATATTATTAATATAATAACATTAATAATTAAATTTATATTAATTATTAATGTTATTATTTATAACAATAAATTATTGATAAATTATTATGAGCTGAAACACAGCCAGATACTTTAGATCTAATATTTCATAAAAATTGCCATAATAGAGACAAGTCTTTTCTACACATGGAAACTGAAGGGATTCTCTTGCAACAGTTAAAAACTCCCACATCTCCCCTCATGTTTTTTAATGCATTTGGCATACTCAAACTTTCTCAGCAAACTTTGCACTTGCTTTGTTGTTTTTTTCCTAATGGATTGGGGTATTTTGGTTGGTCCTAAAGAAGGATGCAATCTTTAAGATCTGTGAGGATCATCCAGTCCAGCTCCTGGCCCTGCACAGACCCCAACAATCCCACCCTGTGCATCCCTGAGAGCATTGTCCAAACACTCCTGGAGCTCTGGCAGCCTTGGGGCTGTGCCCATTCCCTGGGGAGCCTGGTCAGTGCCCCAGCACCCTCTGGGGGAAGAACCTTTTCCTAACATCTGACATAAGTCACATTCCTCTACCAACTCTGTACCAACTTTCTGTCTATTCCTGTTTGACCATCTAAATCAATATAACAAAGTGGCTCACACTTCCTTTGCAGACTTCCAAAAGTAAACCACAAGGTTTTATAGGATGCAGCAGATGTCTGAGCACAATAAAGGCCCCAGCATGAGGTGTTATTACTGCTGCAATGGGCAGAGCTGAGCAACAGATACAGCTGAAATGGGAACTTCACGAAGTGAATTTGAGCTAGAACAAACATCTGCAATTGAACTTCAGAACACTTATTATGCAATTGGTGTAAATGACAGACACTTCACAATGCAGTTTTTTATTCTATCAAGATGTAAAATAAATTTGCCACTTATTTTCTCGGCAGCAGGATGCAATCCTAGAACAATAACCCTAAAATAAAGTCAATAATGCTCAGACTAATGCTCTCAGATTCTGCTCCCAATAAAATCCATTGCTACAACACTTATTTTCCTATTTTTCTCTGGTTTCTCTCTAAATAAGGAGGCTTAAAAGGGATCACTGCAGGTCCCCACCAGGGCTCTGCTGGCTATTGCAGTGGTTTAAGTGTTACTCACCCGAGGGCAGAACGTGTCACATTCTTTGTCACGACACTCTGTCATCTGAAGTCCTGTAACATCATCCCTCACACCAGTGCAAGAGCATTCCCTGCATCCATCTTCCCAGGCCATCCCAACAGGATAAACTACGTTGTTGTGCACACACACCTATTAAATGCAATAATTAATACATAAAAGAGCACACTGCTGCTGTCAGAGCACTCTGACAGCTCCAAAAGGCTGCATTTTAAGATGTGAAACCAACCACAAACTTTATGGAATATTTTGAACCCCCTAAAAATGCTACTGGTCTTAAAATTGTGGTAATTGTGTTGAGGAAAGGAAAAATAAGTGCAAGCAAAGCTATTGTTTTAATAGAGAAGAAATTTGAAAGTTTTATCTGCAGTCTGTGGAGTTGCCCAGGGTCTGACTCAGTTTCCCTGTCAGTAGAATGTGACACAATATTTAGGGATAATAAGCAGTAAATCCTGTAGAAGGAGCTTTGCATGCAAAACTTTTTAAAGCTAAACCATCTGATCTCAAGAGATCCTACTTGGAGCTAAAAGCTTTCATTCTCTTGTATCCTCAAGCCATCACAGCTACCCCAGAAGCAGAGCCATCCCTTAATATTGAACTTTCTATTAGTAAATTTTATAGCTTGGTATTAAAGAGAGAACATCATTTATTTTTATAGATAGAGCAAGCAAGTCCCAGAGACATAAAATGAATTATGCAAGGTCATGAATTCCTTAGAAATGGACAATAAATGGTAGATCTCCTGAGCTACAAGACAACATAAGCCTGTGCTAAAGTTTAATGGAAAAAGGCCCTGCAACCTCCATTCTAAGCAACTTTATCTTAAAGGTTAACAAAATATAACAACTTAATAAAAGGTTAGCAAAATAAGAAAAATATACCCCAGAGAAGCTTGAGCAGTCAGATATTCATTTGGCAAAAACTTAAAAGTGGCAATATAGTTCTTAGAACAACTTGTAGTTCTTATATAAAACACCTTCTCAGGCAGAGACAAAGGTAATCAATGAGCACAAAGAATTTTATGTCTAAGGTGTACCAAATATGTCAGTAAATTTAGTGTGGGATTGGAAGAATATATAATAACTGTAGTGGCTCCAAAGTATATATATCTGTTATCTGAAAACAAATTAAAAATCACCTCTGAAATTCCTGAGGTTTGAGAGACCTTTAAGTTTGAAATGGTTTTAGTTTATATCATCTCAAAGAAGAGATGATATAAGAAGAAAAAATGGACTGGTTATGTCAGAATAAATTACTGTAATAAAAGAAGCAACAGCATATAGCAATAGAGCGTTTCTTTCAGGCACTTGTAAATTAAAAATGCCTTGGCATAATTTTCCAGTTGTCTCATTGGGAGTTTATTATTCTTTTATCAAAAGGTAAAATTAATTTGTCACTGATTTTCTTGGCAGCAGGATGTGATCCCAAAACAATAACCCTAAAATAAAGTCAATAATGCTCAGACTAATGCTCTTCAACTCTGTTCCCAAGATAATTCATTGCTACAACACTTATTTTTCCACTTTTCTCTGTTTCTCTCTAAACAAGCAGGCTGCCTGCTTGCTGTGGTGCTGCCACTCCACAGTGGAAAAGTGGAGTGGGAAAGACACTCATCTGTGGAAAAGACATTTCACTCCCCTTACCCGGTCTGGAACGCAGGTGGTGGACACACAGCCACAGTCATTGGTGAGAGACTGGGAGAGATAGCCCAGAGGGCAGCTCACTGTGGAGTTCCTACAGCTGCAGGTGCACTCGTACTTATCACAGCACTCGGTCTTGACAACGGTCAGCGTCCGATGTGACGGGCACGAAAGTCTCGGGATGGAGCTGCACATTTCCCTGTGGCAGGCTGGCAGGAAAAGGTGGGCACCATGTCAAGCTCAGGGATTTGCAGAGTGCTGCCAAGGAACAGGACAGTTCTCTGGCAGCAGGGCATTAATCGCTACTTCAAACTGTTGTAAATCTACTTAAAGCCTGAGGAGTAATGCAGATATAAAAGGCTCAGGTTCAGGAGCTCAGCAAAGTTCCTGCCCTGCCAAAAAAAATTCTTGTCTCATACACAAACAAGAATATTTATAAAATAAGCATCAGGGTCAGAGAACACATGTCCAAGAGTAAAGTGTTTCTCTTGTCCTTAATTTGAAAGTGTACTCAAAGTGCCAACAACACACTTCTGCCAAGTCTGGGAAATCATTACACATCCATTGGCACCAAAATTAAACCTTTCAGAGGGGGAAAAGTAATGCCTAAAGGAAGTTGTCAGTGTTGCTCAAATGCAGTGTTCCAGTGTCACTCCCTGCTAGGAAAAATCGTCTTACCACATGTGTAATTTGGTCTGCATTCTCCAGGGTTGGTCAGGGCAAGCTGCAGGCCAAACTCGCAGACAGGGGCAGGAGGCAAATCACAGGAAACCAGGTCACACACTGAGAACAGAAATTTCAGAGACTGGTTAAAACCACACCTAGTTAGTCCTCAAGACACACACACACATATGCACATCCCCATTAAACCCACACTCAATTGCTGTCTTAAAATATGAAGTACAGTAGAGTTCAGCAGGTCAGAGTTTGTTTTCAAAATAGCTTAGAGAAGAGTTCAAGCTCGGGTTATGGGGATTAAGGTTCTAATGTTATATTTAATGGGCAAATATAGACCCTGCAAAAATAAATGCTTGAGAAAAAACTCATTCTAATGTCACTTAGACAAAAACAAATTGCTCCATTCCCTTCCTCCTCTATTACAGAAAGAGGGATCAAATTGTAAGTGAATAGAGACTCATATCCTTAAGAGCTGTTGTGTTTTCCTCACAGATGATTGTACAATCATTCAGTGGTATCAAAAATGCAACACTGAATTAAAGATTTTTTTTTTTAAAAAGGGACTGTATACCTTAGAAATATCTGGTAAAAGTACAGACCAAGAAGATTCCAAGAGTTTCTGAGAACCTACCACACTCGTACTCAGGGCAGCACTGGCCAGGGCCCCTGCGCAGACGAGCGACTTCACACGGCCCACACTGGACAGCTGCAGAGAGCATCCATAGAACAGGTTTGGGTAAGAACTAGGAAACCAGGAACACAAACATCAATTCAAGTCCAAGCACAGAGCTAAATGAATTTACGTTTGACAGCTGGGCAGGGTTGGGCCGTGCAGTTTATCTTCTTGTTATCGAGACACGTGCAGATCTTGCAGGGCTCATGGTCAGGAATCCATGTTTCCATGTGCTGCATGGAAAAAAAAAACCCAACAGAAGGTGAGAAAGAAATCCAATGTTCTGGTCACTGGTATGTAGGGATGGGAGGATGGGAGTGGCTGAGGGTGAGTATCATTAACCTGGAAAATCAGAAGATTAATGAAGATTTATCTATGAAGGGTTGGTTGCTCTGCTAACAGTAAGAAACTGAGACACATAATTCTGAAATGACTGTAATGTGTCAATTTAGCAAAAGATGTAAAGAACGTGGGAATGGGATGAGGAATTACTATTGTTTTAAGTGTGAAAAATACTCAGATATAAATGCAATTGCAGGCTATTGTGAGTAACACTGGACTGGTGCAACTACATACCATGATTGCAAGTTCAGCAGTAATAAGGGAAACAGCATTATTTTGGGAAATACAGAGAAGTGTCTGCTTTCCCAAATTAGTAGGACTTCAACACAGAAATAAATAGTGCATATTTTTATATTAAGAATATTTGGAGTGTCATCACTTGATTCTCCAGTGAACTGAAGACTGGGAAAACACTATAGCAACTCTAAAACTGAAACTATCACTGTGGTGACTACCTGGAGGTAATAAGCACATTCAGAAACCACCAGTAAAGAGAATAATTTTTCAATAACTGCTCCTTCCCATGAGAGAGGAATTCATTGATATTAAAGCTGCAGTTACCCACACAGAGCTGTACACATTTAATACCCATGTGAATAGGGAGGTAAGAGTGGAAAGATGCATTATCAGACATTTTAATCTGCACAACAAATACAGTTCTGGGTGAGAATGTGTAGAGTAGGTCAGGATGCCACAAAAAAAAAAAAAAGCTGTCATCTGGAAAACTCTGGAGCATGGTTTAAAACTAACAGTCTGCTGAGCCCTTCAGAGATAAGAATTAAAAAAAAGAAAATCTAAACATACTGCATCTAAATTCAGGGATATTTACATGTTTTAAGCCACTCTGTGTGAATGTTGGGACAGAGAATCCCATAAGCCCAAACACAGTCTAGGGTAGAAAAGAACAGAGGAATGAACACCAGGGGAAAAGAAGGAGGTTAAGGAAATCCTGACCCCAGTGCCTGGTGTATTGCTCAGAAAGCTAAGTCTGCAATGACAAGGATCATCCAGTTCAGCTCCTGGCCCTGCACAGACCCCAACAATCCCACCCTGTGCTGCATCCCTGAGAGCGTTGTCCAAATGCTCCTGGAGCTCTGGCAGCCTTGGGGCCGTGCCCATTCCCTGGGGAGCCTGGTCAGTGCCCCAGCACCCTCTGGGGGAAGAACCTTTCCCTGATATCCAACCTAACCCTCCCCTGACACAGCTCCAGCCATTCCCTGGGTCCTGTCCCTGGTCACAGGGAGAAGAGTTTGATGCCTGTCCCTCCACTGGCCCTCATGAGGATTTCAGTGAGCTTTGCAAAGACAATACAACACATTATAAGTAAAGGGTTCAGATTTATGATTGAATTGTCATTACTCATAAAAGTCTGCTGAATGGAGATATTTATCTTAGTAAATATTCACTTATGCCATCATTCCTCCTCTCTTTCCTCTAGACCTCCCTCCACATGAAATTGTCATGCCTTGCCAGGTCTGTACAGTCCCAGCTGTGATCTTTATATCCACTCCCAGCCAATTTCACACTAGGGGAGATAAATGAGGCTGACAGCCAGCAGGTTAGGAGGATCTGAGCTAGGAAATAAAGTATCCAAAGGGAAAACAGATTTATTTGCAAAGGTGTGAACTGCAGCCAGTGCCAGAAGTTGTTGTGCCTGTAGTTACCTGATGGTGTGTGCCATCCTCACTGACACACTGAGTGCAGACTTCTTCACTAACACAGCTGTCACCAAAAATCACCTTTCCCTCTGGGCAGAAGCAGCCTTCTGTGGGATAATCCTTGCAGACACTGACTTTGGTATTATTCTCACAGCTCTTCACACAGGCTTTGTGGCAGTGGTTGTATGTCAGATATGGGGCACATTTCATTGCTGAGGAAGACAGAAAAGAAAACACCACCTTTAAGCTAAAGAGATCTAAAGAAATGCAGATCAATCTTTCCTATCAAGCTTTCTTTAGAATTCTTTCAATTTTAGAAAGCCATCACCCAATGAATGGATCTGGTCCCTTGCAGCAGAAATCACCAAACTACATTTTCAGGCCACATGAATCAGCAGCAGCACATGAATTACCCCAATAATGATACAATGGTTTAGATGAGTGTTCACTTGTCGCATTTCCTTTCCAACACTGGGCCACAAACATAAGGATTTAGAACCTTATATGTATGGTAACAGTGCATGGTTAAGAGATAGCCCAGACAGACTAAACCATTGAAGATAGATTTATTTTTTTTTTTAACTTGACAGGTTGCAGTGTTCCCATACAACTAAAGAAAGCTAACAAACAGAAAATTTTGAACCTGCTGGATTTCTGCATCTTTTTAACTGAACTGCCTTATTAACAGAATTAACTGAATCAAGGAAAGTTGCATAGTTCTGTTAACCAATGAAAGCTTTTTACTCATGGGTTCACAAAACTGAGGATATTATCTCTAAAAGCAAACACAAAATTAGGGCTACAGATATTCAAAAAACTATGGACACAGCTTCCATACAATGTATTCCCTTACGTCTACTTTTCTCTACAGCTTCAATTAGAAAAAGTGTTTCTTATTTCCCAGTCTGTGACTGCTGTGAGGTTTATAAAGCTTTCTTTCAGTCCCCTGACAAAAAACATTGAAAGAAACCCTGAGCTCCCAAACAAACAAACAAGAAAACAATAATCAGCTGAACTGTCTACACACACCCTTCTTAGCAGCCAACAGAGACAGAAATGTCTTTAACATTAACCCTTTCCATGTTAAAGCAAATTATTCCACAGAATCATAAAATGACTTGGTCTGGAAGGACCCTTATAGACCATCTGGTTCCAATCACCTCCCATGGGCAGGGACACCTTCCACTATCCCAGCTTGCTCAGAGCCACATCCAACCTTGCCTGCAACACTGCCAGGGATCCAGGGACAGCCACTGCTGCTCTGGGCAACCTGTGCCAGGGCCTCACCACCCTCAAAGGGAACAATTTCTTCCTCATATCCAATCTAACCCTGCTCTCTGTCACTGTGAAGCCATTGCCCCTTGTCCTGTCACTCCAGGCCCTTGTCAAGAGTGTCTTTCCACCTTTCCTGTGGGCTCCCGTCAGGCACTGCAAGGCCACCATGAGGTCACCCCAAAGCCTTCTCTTCTCCAGGCTGAACATCTCTGAATTACAGAGAGTATATTCACCCCTCCAGGAAGAGCAATCCAGAAGGACTCGTACTGCTCGGAATGTCCCAACATGGCATGACAAAACCCCAAATAAAATTCTACAAGAATGACAGGGATTCAGTGGATTGGGAGGAGGGAAGCAAGGTAATCCACAACAGTGCCACTGCTATTAAACATATGGGGGTAGAGTGATTAAGCTGTACTGTCTATTTAGTCATTAATGTAACTTGGATAAATCAAATGTTGACAATTTAAATCCTTGGCAGTTGCACACAGGCACCTGCTGGAAGAAAGATGATTATGTTATTGTTAGGACAGTTAAGACTTATAAGCAATTAGTGTTAAAATGAGCAACTCTTGGCCTATCCTTGTACAGGCCGTGTAACCAGACAGGAATTTGAAAACTGAAGAGTTATTAAGGTAACCTGCTGACATCCACCTTTGGACATTACAATTTGCAAAGTCTGACTGAGGCACTGAATTTGGAAAATGGCTGGCAGTGTTCTCCCTCTGCTTTCCAGGACTATACTCCAAACAGACTGTTCAATAACCTGTGATCCTGGAAAGATATTCCAGACATTAACTGGAGGCTCAAGCCAAATTCACATTAACGTTCTTGAATCCCTGTGCCATCATTCCTTCAGTCTGAGTTTAAAACATGAAAAAAAAGCATTTGTTTTATGCCTTTTTCTGGTATCAAGACTTTAGCATGCTGGTTCTCCAGTTCTGAAATTAAAAGTATCCAGACAAAGAAAGAAAAGCAACAAGAAACAACTCAACTACAGAGGCAGGAGGTGAGAAAACCGAGACATAGAGACAGTCTGTGGAGAGGTAGCTGGGAAAGAAAATGCCTACACACATCCACATCTAAGGCACCTGACTAAACCAGAAACACAAAGGGAATATCTGAATGCCTGCAACCATCACTGGAGAAAGGGTAACAGGAGGAGGTGGAGAGAATAAGTCACCTCAAGAGTAAGTTATTTGTACTTCATGATACCTTGCATTTTTGGCAGATCTTTAGGTATGCCTCCTAATAGGGTTTTCAGGAGAAACAGGAACAAAATAAATAAGGAAAAAAAAACAGGAAGAGAAAGTAAAACTACTTGTCTATGAGAATTTAGAAGAGAAGGTATACAAAGTAACAGCCGAGTTTGGCACTAGCATGAGTGTCCTGCTTGCCTTGGTTGGGTTCTGGGTAACATGCTAGACTTACATCCTGCTACACTGCTTTCCCAGAGGACAAACTTTTCACCTCCAAAACACAAGCAAAACCCAGGTAGAAGGAGAACCAGATTTGCAAAGCAAATTACTGCTGGTTCAGTCAGCCTAGCTAGCATGTCCTGGCAAGAAATGACACCACGGAGAGAGGCCATTTCCCCATTTTTCCCTGTAGTAGAAACTTAAAATCACACTGGCTCTTCCACCACCTTCTCAAAAGTCTCAGCTTTGATGAAAATGGGAGGAATTTTTGAAACTGCTAGAAAGAAAAGTCTTATTTTGTGCCAGCTATGACAGTGACAGGCAGGGAAGCAGTTCCACTAGTCGAAAGTATGAGTTTCTCTGTCCAACTCAGACCCTCCAAAGTCTGTATCAATGGAATGATACCTGCTGCTAAAAGAGCCTAGAAGCCTCTCAGCCCAAACCTGGCCTCACAAAGGTTCACTGGCTGCAGAGCCAGATACTGTCACATAGCTGTAGGTACCTGTTCACAGTACCTTTATTTCCCTTTAGCCTGGAATTTTACCAGTTAGCAGTTTACCAAGACACACTTCTTTCATATTATTCAACTGAGTGGATGACAAATCAGTGATGAGACCTGCAATACAACTTGTACAATAAACTTGATCTGGAACTTCTGCCCTATCAAACAGCATTCAAAATATTAGTATTACACTGATGAGATTCCCCAGAGCAGGGCAATTTCTGTATCAGTTTTAGCACAGAGCAGAACTCTTACGGCAAAGCTCGGCTGTTCTCCAGTCTACGCAGATGCCGTACTCCCTGCAGATGTGAGCGTAGGAAGTGATCATCTCACAGGCTTCCTCCTCGTAGCAGCTGCTCTCCACGCAGGCCTCGTAGAACATGCTGGGGGAGATGATCCTGTGGCACTCTGCAAAGCGGTCTGAGAGCAGGAGGTGGCAGTGGCTGGGCACGCGCTCGGAGCACCTGTCCTCCCTCCGGCTCTCGCAGACCTTGCCTGGCTCCCTCACTGTCCAGTCCTGGATGAACGCGCTGCTGTCAGCGGTGACGGAGCCGTTGCGCAGCGTGAAGTCATTGATGTGGTTCTGGTCACACAGCCCTGGCAGGGTGAGTAAAAGGGAAAGAAAAATCTGAATAATCAGCGGGAAAATAAACCTAGAAAGAAAACAGGGAGGGGATGGATGACGCTGGTTGGGGCAGCTCAAGTGATGCCTTAGGTTTTAACTTTTATATTTTTCAAATCCTGTACTGCTAGTGTAACTCTGAAGATTCCTGTAGCTTACTAAGTGCTGTTCTTTATGCTAAGATAGACATAACAAAGCCTCTAACTTGCTCTCCAAGGACACCCAGAACAAAAACTGTAAACCATCATCTTAGAAAAAAAAGAGCAAGCTTAGAAGAAATTACATCATTGGCTGAGTTCTACGTAAGGAATTTATGTTGATATAAAAATGTGAAAAACTTGTAACATGTCATCCATTTTGAGATCCACTGAAGCAAGACCCTCTAAAACCCAAAGTGTGCACCTAAAAGCCTTTCAAATAAATACCACCCTTTTTTCTTTATTCCTGTCTAGTCTCTAAGTAGCCATTTAAGGCATCACAAGGAATTAATGATATTCCTTATAGCTGTTGTCAATAGAGGCATAAATACCCTGGATTTTATCACTCATTTCCTCATTAAAGGCTGTGCTACAGAGTTATGCCACAGAGGTACAATCTCTGTGTAGATTACACCACTGAGGATACCATAGAATTAACTCGCCGAGGTAGCAGTTCCCCTCTCAAATTCTTCATGCTCACTGCAAGCATATTTCTCACATAAATTTACTTGTAAGAATCTAAAATTAAACCCTCATCCAAAACAAAAAAGCATAAATCTCCTTGAAAAGAGAACTTGAAGCAAGAAAAAACAGAGAGCTGACTCTTCTGTTCTTTCTAAGGTGTTACTAGTCATATGTGAGCTGTTACATTGGTGATCAGAGTAGAAAAACCTACACACGTTTGCAATATTGTCCCAAAAATGTGGGACCAGTTCACCCAGAAAGTTTACAGGCTTGGGGATTCACAAATAACAATAAAATAAATAGAAGTTCAAGCCCAAGTAGGAAGCTGTTAAAAGTACTAACTTTCAAACTTACCACAAAGCCCTTTTGTTCCTGAAGAAAAGCTCTTTGAATTAAGTTTAAGAATAAATTCATTGTTTCTTGGAGTAAATGTGAGATTATGTCCAAGAAGAGAGAACTTTATTTCATGCATTATTTCTCCATAAGTAGTGATTTCAAACAAGCTGCTGGAATAGGGCATAAGAACCTTTTCACCATTAACAGTCACCTGTTAAAAAAAAAAAGGTGAGATCCTCACATCAGTTCTAGCAAGCAGTTACAAATCAACCCAATTTTACAGTTGAAGCACATTTTGACTTGACAAACACCTGAAGATCCCACTAAAGCTGGACATAAGAATCAATTTTGCCAGCTGAAGCCTTTCTATTGAGTTTATGTTTCTAAAAACATACAGAAGTACTTGACCTTCACCCTGTGAGTTACATCAAAAACTCTTTCAACATTTTCCTGTGTAAGTGCACTCTTTGAGCATCACATGTTTACAGATTAGCAGCCTCATGCTGTGAGGTTTGAATGCTGTCTCAGTGGAAGCCAAGGCTGTCCATCACCATGCAGAACTTGGTGCAGGTGTTTTGGTCCACCCTATTTTGATACACAAGTCAGAAGGGAGCATTTTGGCAAGTTAACCAACTCCTGCATGTCTGAGCACCCAGAGGCTGAAAAATGGGTTGAGTTTGAATATTCTCTGTCTATAAAACAGGTGGAATGCTTGCTAAGCTGCTCTTTCTTCTAATGCTGAGGTCCACTTGCACACAAGGTGAGAAGCAACTCCCTAGACCTTCAGCTGGCACAGTCAGGCACAGCTCTGTGTGAGGGACAGAGAGCTCTCCCATGGACTAAACAAAGTGTGAAGGATCTCTGCTAAAAGAGGAGAATCAGAGTGCAGTAAGTCCTGTCTGTAATCTATGTCCTGTCTGTAATCCTGCCTTTCTGGCAGAAGTGTCAGAGAGATACTGCCAAATCCCTTGATCTTGGCACACCAGTACAAGGGGGAGAACAAGAGGAGAAACATGTCTGGCTCATTATATGAACACAGATTATATCACAAAATGGAGAAAAGATGCTAAAAATAGGCTGAAACTGGATCAAGAGAACAAATCTGTCCCCATAACCTGAATTCTGCAGCACGAGCAGACCATGCACAGATGAATTCATGGTGTTTGCTTACTGCCATGTCACTGAAGAGCTGCACTGCCACACCACGGTGCTTCACTTCGATGGAGTCCATGCAGTTCATCCTGGGTGCTGCTCTGCATGGCCCTTCATGGAGCAGGACTTCAACATCGTGGTGCAAGTCTTGAAACAAGGTGTAGGAGCAGTTGCCAGTCAGCCTAAAGTTGAGCCCATCAAAAGTGACAATATGTTGAGATGAGCTTCCTATACAGACACCTGAAAATAAACAACAACAAAAAAAAACCCATGTAGGCATTTGCTGTTAAATTTTACTGTTTCTTCAAAACTGTCGTGGGCATGGGGAACCAATTAATTGGGAAAGAAAGAAAGAAAGGTAATTAACTGCAAATGCTGCAGCAAGTTTCATTGACAAGAAGCTTTGGTAAGTACTTTGTCACATGTGCAGGCTTTTTGCAATATCTTTGTCTGGGAACAATAAGTATTCTAAAAGATTTGGATAAACTTGTAGACAATCCCTTTACCTGAAATTTATTCACATAGAATATGATCTAGTAATAGATTTTATGTAAAAATAAAACAGGGAAAACCCTTTTCCTGTTTGTAGAAAAACTGTAACACACTGTTCAACCTTTGCAGTGCATTATATTCCATACAGTGTTACATTTGATTCCAAACAACACTATTTCACCCTTATCAAACACATTACAAGTTGATACCCAGGGACTTTGTTTTTCACACTGGAAACAGGAAAACTGCAGAGAAATAATACACACAGGATAAACCAATGGCCAGCTGACAGCTCAGTGTCCTAGTCATTGGGTTATAAATGCTTCCTTGTCTTCAAAAACTGGAAAACAAGGAGGATTATAATCCCAGAAGAACCAAAACAACACCTGATGACTCTGGCTCATATGTTTTCAAATCTCTTGCTTAAAGGATGATAAGGACAATAAAAGCAATGCCAGCAAAACACATAAGGAGGAAAATTACCATTGTTAATAATTCAGTACTTTGATTCTAGCTGAGAATAGTCTGTTTCCTATTCAATGACCTTCAAATTTAATTTCCCAAGAAAAACAGCAACCAGAGAGAGGAGGAAGGGAGGGCTCCCTTTGGAGCACTGGAGCATCATCAGATATTTTACTGTAACTGCTTATAAAGTTCATGTATTAATAACAATTAAATGAGTTAGCAAGAAAACCATGTTTCTCAATCTTTACTTATCCATGGACATCTAGAAAAAAAAAAAAAGGATAATAGGAATCCTTTTAAATTTCTCATAGGTTTCTGTAGCACAAAATGCACTAATGAGATCCATTTCAAAGTAGTCCAGGAGCACACAACAGCTGTGAATCACATTACAAATTATGCTGCTGTGAAATCTGTAACCAGTTCAGCAAGCAAACACTTTTTCAGTGTAACTCCTGAACATCCTCTGAACTCAGATGACCTAAGAACTCTTTTTCAAGAACTACCTCTTTGCAGAAGCATTTGTCACATCACCCACACTGTCAAGCCATGGCTGGAAATTGTTTTTAGCTCCCTAAATGAGTGAATCATGAGTCAATTTAGCAGCATCTCCACGGGTGGCCTTACCAGCCTCCTTGCATAACAAGAGAGATGCTGCCTCACACTGAGCTCCTACTCAGCACCTCCTCTGCCATGCCCATTTCTGCTCTTCTGATTCTGTGAGTTTTGTCTCACATGGCATCAGGACCAACCTTCCCAGCTGCTACAGATGTTGCTTCAGTTGGCACAGAATCACCCTGGTTGCACTGAACAATCATTAAAAGAGGACTTGACCCATTGGGGATTTTTTGTTCCCTCCTTCTGTAATATGAAAACTTTTTACTTTTCCCTTACAAGCGGTACCACCTTTGGAACAAAAATACTTGGTATTGCAGCTCATTAAATTCATAAAGAGAAAAACAATTCTTAGATCAACTTAAACAACTCCAGTGAACTATAGGGCTTGTCATGACAATCAGCTAACAGTATGAAAGGTTATTTTCATTTCATCCTTCCAGAAGGTTTTTTATGAAGGTATGTATTGCATGCAAAAAAGTAATGCCCTCATGTTACTATCTATGTGTTTAGGTTCAAGAAATTTAATAAAGATGCACTTCTTATGGGTAGGTATCACTAAGACTATCTTTTAAACATGATAAAATTCTTATGACTATCCAACTAAAATATTTCTACTTTTTTAAAATGCTCATAGCAAACCAGAAATGTTACATTTAAAGGGTTTCGATCATCAAATACACTTCTAGGAAATGCCAAAACCTGGGGTGTAAAAAATTTTGTATGTCTAAGAGTTCAGGGATGAAAATTCAGCTATGAGCTTTGGTATTTCAAGCAGTGGCTGGAAGAAATTTTTCTCAAATCAGCCAGCTCAGCAGAGGACATTTTAAATTGAGATTATATGTTGCGAAGAGGAACATGTATATATATATATGGTTCTGATCTGCTTTTAAGAAGTAAGCATATCAATTTAGATTTAAACCCACTTATTTCTTAATAAAAGGTTCACCAGCTTCAGGGCTGCATCTCTCTAACCCTGTAAATGAGAGTGGATGCACTTAATTCCTGTTCCAGTTATCCCAGCCAAGGCACCGATCACAGTGTTCAGCTTTCTGCTCAGACACTCACTGTGAGGTTATCTGGAGGCAAGGAGAATTTTTTGTTGACATTTCTGTACTACACCTGCTCAATTGAGGGCAGGCCAAACCCTCAAGCCCCAAGATGGACCAAGAATACATCACTTTCTTACTGCTTGCCGAGATAAATTCCTGGTTTCTTCTATACATCCTCCTTCCCAGCTCACACAGCTTTGGAAATCAAGATTCTCTGATAAAACACTGTAGTTCTGCTAATAAAATAAGCTCAGAGGGGCCCTGACCTTGGCAAGCAGCATTAGGCATTCCAGCATCAGTGAGGCTCTCACGCTCCTAATTATTTGTTTAAATCGCTGTACAGCAATTAAACAGCAATCCCTTCCACCCTGGTCACCTTTGAAGTGTTCAGTGGCTGAGAAGCTCCACTCAGCATTGCATTTGTGGTCAAACATTTCAGGTGATGGGGAGGGAGAGGCACACAGGGACAGACACTCACATGGGCACATCCACCGGCAGCCACAAGTTTCCTCCACCTTCACAGGAGGAAGGCTGCTGTGACACACAGGCTTGGGCATCCTCTCACAGTTGATGTGGTGGCTCTCCAGAACGGTGTAATCTCCTGGGAAGCATGTCACAGTGTGGCACTGGTCTGGTAATGTCCACTTATCACCAGGCTAGGGAGGGAAACACAAATGTGCAACAATTGAAACCAAAAATGCAAAGTTTGGCTGGTGCCATGGAATTACAGCCAGCAAGTGAAGTGACCCTGACAGCAGTGCTACTCACATTTGCCTTGGAAAAATAAATAATGGAATGCAGTGTATTAAGGACTTCATGAGGATGAGAAAGTTTAAATTAGAAACTCTAAGGAGCAGGCTGAAATTCCAAGGTAAAGATAACAGTCTACAATAGGAGATATTTTGTTCCAACCACCTATAGTTAGCTTAACAAGATGCATGGAGAGCAGAGTCAACAAAGAATTGCCCTCAGCTTTACTTTAAATTTAAAATCCTTTAGTTTTTGTAAGCCAGAGATGGTCAGAGCACAACAAGAATTAATATTAGTTCCAAACTAGGAAAGTGTGGAATATTGTGGTAATTTTATCAACTCTGAAACTTTAAAACAGCTCCTTTCTTCCCGAGGGGAAATTGTTCCTTTACCACATCAAGGTTATTAGATGTACATAGTGGATTTCTAGAGGTAAAGAATTAAATGTAAAATATATTCCTGTTTTCTAAAGGACAGTCTAAAATTTAAGGTACCAGGATTAGGTACTAATAAATGACAGAGAAATAGATGTGGAGTGTCTCGAGATTCCTATCTGCAAAAAGCTGAGCTCTCTGGCCCCAATCCTGCAGAGCTCCAAAGTCCTTAAGTAGGCTGAGATTTTAAACTGTGTTCATTTCTGAAGAGTCCATTCCCAGGAATACCCCCAAATGTGGGAAACAGCACTTCCCAGAGCTCTCTTCTGCAGAGATGAATCCAGAAACACCAGAACAAGTGAGACAGTGCTTCTGTGAGCTGGGTAACATTTCCTGACATTCACAACGTGGGGAAGAAAAGAGAATTAATACTGGGTATGGACATCTCCCATCCTGTCCTTATCAGTTTAACCATCATTCCCATAAAGGAGAAGAAAAAAGGGATAAAATACCTAAGAAACAACATAATTCACAGATGATTCTTGTCATTATGAAAGTACTTCTCTGTATCTCTGAGCTACAGGGTGCCATCAAGTCTAAACAACAGCTGGCAGATTTGCAGCCACATACAATTACATATTAAATACAAGTTAATTTACTGGACTTGTTTTATATGTTTCAGGACTTTTAGAAGGAAACTGGAAGTCACTTAATGCTTTTTTCAGGCTTGTAAGCCTAGAGGAAGCTGTGAAAAAGTAACAAGAGGAGCTTTGAGGATGGAAAAAGTATTTATATAGGAAGAGATAGAATGTTTTTTAATTACAGTTGTCTCTCGTACAGTGAAAAGTGGAGCTCCTGGAAGGGTAGACATACAGCTGTGCAAGTCTGGCTTCCATACATATTTAATTGGTCTTATTTCACTCTTTAACGTGACACTTATCAGAAAATGTAAAAGAGCTGGACAAGAAAAGCAAAGCACAACACATTAAAACAATTTTAAAAGTTGAGGCATTAAAAAAACCCAAGAATCCTGGTGCAGAGGAAAGCATGGGGACTCTGAAGACAAAGAAAGCCTAAATCCCAATTGATATGAAACCATAGGAGCAAAAGCAGGACAGAAAGGAAAGCAAAATCAGGGTTTCAAAGCTGTGAAGGATAAGTCTGCCAGGACACTGCAGGAAGCCTCAGACTTCCTCTCTGAGGGAGCTCTGAACCTACAGACCTGGACATGCACACTGTGTCCTGCTGTGCATCTGCAGGAGAGAGACCCACGCACCTCAACAGCTCCCTTGGCTGTTATCTCTTAGTTTAGATTAGGTTATTTGTTTGTTTGTCTGTTCTTTAAACCAACAACTGAACAAGCCTAGAAAAGCCATGGTAATAGCTTAGGAATGTGGGTTTTGCCACCTTAAGCAGGCTAGAAATGCAGATTGCTCTACAGTTCACTTTATGAGGAAATATTACTATTATAAGACAAAAACCTACACTTCTATTATCACCTTTATGCCTGCTTATAAACTTCAAAACAAGACTAACAATGAAAATTAACTACATTTAAAAAAAACTTAATTTATCATAATTGTTCTAATATTCTGTCAGCCAGCAAATTAAAACATGAAACCAGTGGTTCTTTAGACAGCCTGTGTTTGGCATTCCTGCAACTTCTTGCCACAGGATCTGATAAATTCTAAAGACTCCCAAGGATTCAAAGAACAGCTGAACAAACTCAGGTAGGACAAAACTATCAAGCACTATCAAATACAAAAAGGTGTCACTGGCAGCTCAGGGGGTCCCTGAGTAACAAATTGTTCATGATTAGGACAGTTCCGGGAATTTTTATACATATTCATTAAAATTCCTTCCCTGGCTCCTGTTTTTGACCACACAATACAGGGGGTTGGATGGATTTTTGGCCTGACCCAGCACATTTGATCTGCTGTCCTTCTGCTACTAACAGTGATCTTAATCACGAATATCCCTTCTACAGTCACTTCCAGGGTAGGAGTAATAACAAAACAAACCAAGAAAAATGAATAAATCATATTATTCTCGATGCTGATAGGATTTAGGCTGAGATTTTTGATCCTGAAAACTCAGATTTCCTCGCAAACTGCAAGAGATCAGTTCCCACAATCTCCAGGTGCATGACAGACATCCCGCTTGGGGAGCTGAGCCTCCTGCAAGAATTCTCTGAGCAACATCTGAGAGATTATGAATCCGATATAAAAGCCTGTGTTTTCTGAATCAGGGAAGGAAGAGCCTTCATTCTTCCTCCCTGTGGATTTGTGGGCTGTGCTGGAAGAGGGGAACAGAACAGTGGCACCTCAGAGCCAGTGAGGCAGCAGAGGATGCTGCACCACAGAGGCAGGAACTTCCACTGTGGTGTGACCTGTAGGCTCCACGGGATGCTCCAGGGGGCTGTGGCCTCACAGTGCCTTCTAACACCTATTTTTCCTGGCTGACAGAAGAGGCAGCACTCAAGATCCCCCTAAAGGCTGCCATTTGAAAGTGTGGTTCATTTTTATATGGACTGGAGCCCGGCCTGTTTCCTTCTAAAAGCATTTTAGCCAGAACGGAAATTGTGCTTTAAGTTTATCACCCCAAAAAATGAAACCTGACAGGTCTGAAATTCAAGTTTAGCCTTCCCAGCACTTATCTACACATACCTGTGTCTGCTTCTAGGAGCCCAGAGGCCTGGACACGTGCAGTTCAAACTGCAGAGAAGAATCTGAATTTTTTTGTTGTTTTAATAAAGAAAGTTTTTCAAGTTTATTCTTTTTTTTGTTGGGGTTTTTTTCCTTAATTAAGTTGTCAGCCTCAAAGCCATCAGATTATGCTTAGTGTCTGATTTAGCTAAAGCCCTTCTGTGTTCTGACCAGCTGATTGAGGCCAACCAGGTAAGGCAGCTTTGATATATTTCCTGTGTTTAGATAATTCATATTCATTTATTAGCCACATCCTTCCTCACAGTCATGTCTTTACAAGGGAAAAATCAAAGGAGTATTTTTAATGTACTGGAAATTCAAGATAAATCCTAGAGTAGAACTCGTAACTGATCCCCACTAGAAAACATGGCATGAGCTTATGCTAATATTTTTAAATGCACTAAGTATCCTTTACTCTCAAAAACCTGGCATTTTACCTGAGATGAAGAACCTGAACCATTTATAACATCTGGAACATCACTTTCTTAGAGTGGGATCACTTTTGAGAGATCAGACAAGTTTACTAACATTTCTGAGCATTTTCTCAGGATTAATAAGAACTTTTGCACAAACAAACTCCAAGAAACTTGTTTCCATTGCTAAAGAGATGAATCTCCCTAGAGACATAACATCACACAGTAATTATCTTCTTGTAAAATTGGCATAGGGACAAGGGATTTGTAATTTTAGCAGAAGGACAGGGGCTGGACAATGATGTTGCCCCTGCATATGCACCTTTATTTTGGCCATGTGTAGCTGTCCCAGAAGTCCTCTCACCAGGAGATGGAAATGCATTTTCTGTTGTCAGGGAAGACAAACACTGTCACAGCTTTTGGTTCTGCACTGATCTCAATAACATTCAACACTCTGCAAGATGAGGTGTTGTTAGAGGAAACCTCCTCTGTGTGCAAAGTTATCCCACCAGTTCAAAAGCCAACATTTTCCTCCTCTAAAAGACTTCTTAATATTGTCCCACACTTTTTGTTTCAGGTTATCTGTGAAGACATTCATGTTCTTGCACAAACTTTGCAACTTAAAAGCCAGGTGGCCAAGCTAGGCAATGCACTTACTTTCTTTTTGTTTCCATCCTCGTCTATGCATTCCCTGACAGGGTCTGAAAGAGAAGGAGACATTTTTTTTAGTCATCCCAATCCCTTATCCAGCTTTTTAAGTGGTGATCACCAAAATAGAGATTGCTTCCTTAAAATCTTGATTTGAGCTGTGAGAAGCTTGTGGGGTTTTGTGCTAGAGTGTGTGAATCCCTACCTGAATACTGCAGTACCAGAACAAGTCACAAAGGGCATAAACAATGACAGTGGTCCCAAAATACTCCATGAGCAATAAATGGGCTGTGATTCTACAGCACTCCTTGAACAGATACAGCTCTGCCCAGATGGTACTTAAAGGATGAACATAGCTTTGGCTCTGAGGCAGAGTCCAGCCTGACCTCAGAACCTTGTGATCAATCTAGAATATTCCTGGGAATTTGCAGGTAATGAGAATTTCCACACGCACATCTACATTTATTAAATGTGGGAAGATCAATACAGCATATCTATGCAAATAGCTGCAATAAAAACGCTCAAATTCCTTACACTCAGGCATGACTGTGATGAGCATTTTTTTCATAGAATGACTTAAATGGTCACAAGATACCCACTGAATTGCACTATGGTTGTGTGCTCTCACTACACACCTAAAGGTATTTTGGAAGCAATTTCATATTTGTACTATGGCATGACAAAGCCTCTAGGATAGTAAAACCCTGACTAGAAAACTCTTTGTAGAATACTAGACTATGTTATCCCATATACGCTCTCTGCTCTGTCTTTTCCAGGATAAGTAATGTATTTTGAAATCATTTAGGAACTCTTTTAAACCTTTTTTTAATGGTATTATTTTTGGTACGCTTCCATACAAAAGACAAGACTCCCTCTGCATGAGAAATGCAACTGTACTAGTCTAGAGGGGAAAATAATACTTTACAGATTGAATGAAATTTATATAAAACAAAACAAACAGGAAAAAAAATTCAAACAAAAAAAAATTGTATTTTTTCACCCCCTAGCAAAGTCTTTACCATCAGCAAAAGGGAGAGCTAAATTTCTCAGGTTTTAGGTGTTGAAGATGTCTATAGTTCAAGGCTTTTTGAGCTGTTGGAAAACCTCTCATAAAATATACAGAGTTTTCACCTCTAGTACTGATAGGTTATAGCACAGATTGCAATGAGAAAATAGTGACCAGATCCAAATTCCTCCTCCCCATCCCATACCTTGGATCAATGTAATTTACAGCAAGAAAAATCACATATTTTACAGCGTGAAGAGAGGAAATGCATCTTTAAAAGCTTATTTTAAAAGAAAGGAAAGAAAATGGCAGCTGTTTAAATCTAGAAAATGGCAGCTGTTTGATGCTCTGGAGAGATTTTAAAACGCCAGAAGTGATCCCAGCGGAGGCTGATCGGATATCTCCAAGCTGGGCTGTGAACACTCTGCAACTTCCTCATTCTCAGAGGTCCTTGGCTCTGCAAAAAAAGTCCATTTATTGTAGTGGAGATGTAACTAAGCCCTCGTAATGCTGGCAAAAACCTGTGCAATGACTAACACCATGAGGCAGCGGCTCGTGGTGAGAACGTGTGGATGTTACTGCAACAGGAATAACAACAACAAGATGAGGAATAAATATCTATATCCACACAGGCCAAGGAGGCAAAAGAAGTAAAGTCCTGGTCAGTGTTGAAGCAAGGTTCCTTAGAGGAGGAGTGTTGTCATCTACAAATAAATTAATGCTTGTTTAAAACATTTTACTCATTTTCCCCAGTATTTGTTTCCCTGGGAAAACTAATTCTTTATTATTTTTACTTTTGCCTTCTATTTTGGCTGAATTTTCTGTAGACATACACATAAGAATCTCTGAAAAACACATAACTTGGAATCTTTACTCACAACGTTTCTGAAACATGCCTCATTCATTCCTGACAACTTCAACTTTCCTGGTGTCCTCCAGTTACTGAGCAGTCCTGAGTATTAATTACCAAGATTTTTTATAAAGATTTGTTTTTATCACGACAGTAGCTTGAAAATTCAGGCCTAGGCAGTTCTAAAAACCTTGCTGGAATTGGGCTAAGTGGAAGAGCAACTGGATACATGTTGAAAGGGCTCTGATTTTGTTTCACACTGCAGTGATGGTGGTGGGTCTAGGTCAGCATTTGTGATGGTTGTCAGGGAAACACTAACAAAGGAGCATCTGGTTGCCTTCTAAAATCAAGAAAAATCATCCTACCTTTGCATTTCAAATTTTGTCTTATGCTTCAAACACGAGGCCACAACTTTTATACTCACCCATGCACACTTTTTTGATAAATTCATTGTTCAACGTGATCATAGTGGATAAATCTTCAAAATTCTGGAGCTTCATGATTCTGTTAGCAGCAGATGGCCCAGCCAAAGTCCGTAGCTGCCCTTCATCATATCCATTCCCAACACCAATTGGGAACAGGGATACCCCTAGGAAAAGAGAAGAAAAAGTTTGAAACAGGCAAGGCACAGGAGATCATTGCTCATGGATGTGGAGGGTTCATCCCTGGAAGTATTTAAAGGACGCAGCACTTGGGAGCGTGGTTTACTGATGGAACTGGCAGTGCTGGGTTAATGGTTGGACATGACAATCTTAAAGGTCTTTTCCAACCTAAAGATGATATCATTTTTATTTTTTTCATTTGCTTCTTAGGAAAAAAAAAAAAGAATTGGGAAAAGTTTTTCTCCAGCACTTAATTTTCATGTGTTACTTGCATCAATCCCTCACATTGGCTAAAGGCAACTAAGGGCTGAAATGGTGCTGCTCTAATCACACTGTTAGCTAAGATGAGCACTATTAGTCTCAAGCATAACAAGATCATACATGGGCAACAAAACACAGCTGCAGAATTAATGACAACATCTTCACTCTTTTTAAATGAAAATAAAGAGAATCTCAACACGCTGTTTTCTTTCTTCAGTGACACAGAAAATTGGATTATTTTCAAGCCATTTAATTAAAAAGAACAGTTGATAGTTGTTATACAGTCCATGCCTTATTCAATAGCTCCCAGAGCAACCTTCAAAGGAAGTCAAAGTTCCTCAGCTGAACACCTGAGGAAGCTGAGGTATAGAAACAGCAGCCAGGAAACTTGAAAAATAATCAGGCAGCACACTGATAGCAAAAGTCTATTCCTGTAGAAGTTAGTCCAGAATCTGATCAAAACCTCTAATTATTATTATTATCATTATCTTTATTATTATGGTCATTTTTATCATTATCATTGTGAACATTTCAATTTTCACTGTACTACAACAGTATTGAATTTATTATATTAGACCACATTTCTGTTATCCCTGTCTACCCACAGGATCTTGGAAAATGTAGTGCTACTGATTTGTGTGTGAGCTCTGTGGAAGCTGTTCAGCCTTAATTGGTCCTGAATTTCCCAGTAACTCAAAGAAGATGCCTGAGGCATCTTCACAGGGCATGTTTAGTTCAGGTCTGTTCCTTACCACATTACACACGGTAACTCCAGAACCTCCATGAACCCACCAGTGTCTTAATTTTCCATCTTTTGTTGCAGCTCATTACTTAAAAAGAAACAACTCTACTTAAAAATAGTGACAGTGAAATGGGGTTTACTGTTGAGTCTTGCAGAACGTGCAGCAGCCTCCACATCATCATGTGAGCTCCCCGACACGATGACGATCGCCACCTTCGATGCACTGGCTCTGCCCCCGTGGGATTCTGACATCGCATTCTGCACCACAAAATCAATGGCATTTCCTAGGAAGACATGGAGAGGGAAACGAGAGATATAATAGGAAAGTCACAGGTGACTATAAAACTAAATCTTATGTTGCTTTAGTGTGTTATGTTAGTAGGTAGTGAAAAATATTTATGATTAAAGGACTCTTAAAGTCAGATTTGTTGCAGCTACATGAAAAATCTCAGCTATTAAAAACCTTCCAGGATTATTAAGATGTCCCAACACAGGAGGACCATCCTTAGCTCCATCCCTAGACCATCCCAATCTCTGCAGCATTGGGAACTTAACTACCTTCCCTTAGCCACGATAACAAATTTATGCTCCTCACTTTGGCATTTACTTTTTCCAGAAGTATTGCCATCACTAAAGGATAGAGGATAACGTGGAGATTATATTCCTGCTTCCAACTGCCGAGCAACACTGACATCCAGTGGTGAGCTGATCCACAGCTTGGCATCATCCTGAGCTGTTCACACAAGTTGTTCTTGCTACTAGAGAAGATCTAGTGCTTCCCTAATTTCATCAACTTTCCCTATGGGTGTGAAAAACCTATCTTGCCTCCACACTACCAGCAACCTCTCTGAAACTTAAACTCTATGTAATCCATAATACAACCGGGTGAGCCATATTAAAATAAAAACAAAATTTAAAAAAACACACCAAACCCCACACAACTTGCAAAGAAATTCTACCTGAGCTATCAAATCACAAACTGGCTTAAAAGGGAAGCTGCTGCTCCTTCATTTAACAGCTGTGAACACTCAGACAAATTTTTGTTGATAATTATGACCTCAGCAAGAGAGCACTTTGTTAGTACTTGTATTTAGACATGTATTTGCACAAATATTTACACTGGGAATCATGATATGCAGCTTTCTTAAAAGCTCCTTTGGGCTTGGAAGTTATCAGGTCAGGAAGCAGAAATGAAACCGGGTGACTGATGTGACATTCGGGGCAAACAGTGACTGGTGAATAATAAACAATTGAAAGAGTATTTCCTCTGAGTAATCTGCAGTAACTGTGGAGCAAAAAGAGGTTTGCCTGAGGAATTCACTGTACAATTTATAATAACAAATGCATTTGTAAAACACTGGAAGTCAGCACACTAGCACAGCCCCAGAACACCTTAGCACACCTCAACACTTTGTACTTGATGTCTTCCTGCACCATGTCACCCACACCCTTCCAGAGATATAAACAAAAACATTTTTCCCAAACTGCTGCAAGCATGGTCAACCTTTAGGAATCTCACTAAGCACATTGATTATTGATAAGGATTGCAGAGCTGGGATTGTTCAGCTTGGAGAAGGCTCCAGGGAGACCTCACTGCAGCCTTACAGTACTTAAAGGGAGCTTATAAAAAAGAGCGAGTGCAACTCTTTATAGTGGCAAGTAGGGATAGGACAAGGGGAACAGTTTTAAACTAAAAGAGGAGAGACTTAGAGTTGATGTGATGAAGAAAGTTTTTTACTGAGAGGGTCCTGAGGCATCAGTGGAACAGGCTGCCCTGGGAAGCTGTGGCTGCCCCATCCCTGGAAGTGTTCCAGGCCAGGCTGGATGTGGCTCTGAGCAAGCTGGGGTAGTGGAAGGTGCCCCTGCCCATGGCAGAGGGTTGGAAGAAGATGATCTCTGAGGTCCCTTCCAACCCAAACCATTCAGTGATTCTATAACATAGCAACAGGAGTTGGATATTCAGTGAAAACCTCAAAATTGTGAATGTTTTTCTACTTGCAACAAAGCACATTTTAAAACACCATTATTCGTTGTATGATGGAGATTCCCTTTCACAAACTACTATTCCTGAGCACAAAAAATAACTAACCTCAGGTATTAACTCATGTCCTACACAGCTGTCCCACAATGCTTTCTACAAATGGTTTTGTGTCTGTCAAAGTAAATATTAGATACAGAATGGCACATTAGCTAGAAAAAAACTAAGGATGAAACAAAATACAGTAAATTAATATAACTATATTCAAAAACCCCAAGATTGCTCTAGGATGATCACTGTGCCAGAAGATTGATTCATTTCCCTTTGATCCTACAAATAATTACAAAAAAAAAGTATTTCAGTTTTTAACTTTCAAATATATTTTAGGTTAAACTTTTGCACAGTAAGAATCACAAATGATTTTTCATTTATTTGTGAAAAGTACTTGAAATTTCTGTGTTTGTTTTTCTTTAATGACCTTTTGACTTTTGTGTGCTTGGTGTGGTCAGCAGCCACACCAGCTCCATTTTTCCTCTTCTCACATTAATTCTGAAAATGTTCAAAAACACCATACACATTTGCAAACTGAAAAAAATCCATTATTTTTATAATTTCTCATAAAGAAATCGAGTACCATTGTAATAGAAGCAGTGACTATTTCAAAGGCCCCAAAAGCAGTTACTCAATTTTAATGCACGGAAAAATCGGTTTAGTGTAGTAAAAACACTTTGAATTTCTCCCTTTATTTTGAAGCCAGCTCTAGAGAAAAGAGCCAGGTGTCTGAAGACATGATGAAATGAACACTTCTGTCCTGCTAGAGGGATTCAGAAAGTCCCCATCCCAAGCTGGAAGCTGTTGCTTCTCAGCTCTTCGTTTCTCCATCTCACCACAGAGGGAAATACCAAATCCCTCAGAGACCACAATAACAACTATTGACTGCCTAAATCAACCAACTTGAACATTTTCATATTGTGAGACACAACAGAAACCTGACATCTTCACACCAGTAAAGGAAATATAAATGTTTACACTGAGTTAACACCAAGCTCAAAGCTATATTAAGACTGGAAAGAGTGTTCATATCATGGAGACATAAAGAGAATCCCAGAATGGTTTGTGTTGGAAGGGACCTTGAAGATCACCCAGTTCCAACCCCCTGCCATGGGCAGGGACACCTTCCTCTAGCCCAGGTTGTTCTCAGCCATTTTAGCCCTTCCCTCAGCCCACCAAAGGTGGTGAGCCCCCAGAAGTCTTCCAGCTCAGTCAGTAGGGTATGACGGCCACTGACTGGGCATGTCCAGGGACAAAGAAATGCAAATAAATAAAAAAGGAAAACAAAAACCCAATTGAACCATACAGGGTAGTTTAGGAAGGGCAGGTCAGTCATTCCAAAGGCTCCCAGCACAGAACAACACCTTCTACCCATCCTTCAGAGCTTGTGCTTGGAATAATCATTAAATAATGGCTATGAGCATTTGATGCTAAAATTTGACAGTCAGAAAAGGCTTTTTAAGAGCCTTTTCCTGGTTGACTTGACATCTGATGGATATTAAAGGTAGACTTGTATTCTGAAGTAACAACTCAGAATGGTTCACATAGAGGTTCCTGCAAGGACTGCAAGTTGATTAAGTGGACAAAAACAAGCTTCAAGGACAAAAGACAATTTGTTGAGTAGGGTTGGAGGTGTTTACTGGGAGTCTACAGGGAATTACACTAGATTCTGCCTTATTGAATAGTTTTGTTAATGATTTGGATGGAAGAGTTAAAACGTGTAAAAAGGCATGTTAATCTGAACCACAAATACTGGATTGGGAGCAATCATGGACATCATGGAATTAACTGAATGAGCACAAGGTGCCCTAGAAATATTTGAAATATATCCAAGAAATAAAAATTAAGATTCATCCCAGAATTAGCCAATCTGGAACACACAGACATTTAATGTTGTGGTGGATGCCTTAGGGAAAGCAAAAACTTCCTAAGAGCAACCTTTGCAATTATTTTGTTTAATTTTGTCTGAAACAAGGAATGAAATGTAAAGCCCCCATGAGGGTCTGTGGAGTTGTGACAGACAGGGGATTCCAATTAGACAGAGGTTCCTGCTGGGAACTTGTGAATCAGAGCCTTAAGTGGCCTCAGTGCTTTCTTTAACATTTCTGCAACATCTTGACCAAAAAAAGTACTACAAGAGATCTTAATCAGCCACAAGTCCTGAAAGCTGCCTGGGAAGGAAATAAAAAAGGAATGGTTCCTCAGAACCTGAAGTCATATGGAAGCAGCCAACACTGTCCAAATACCAGCCAACTGGTATTCCAGACTGCAACTATTTAACCAAGGGCTTGTCTAACCAGGAGCAACTCTCCACAATGATCATCACAGAATCCCAAAATCACACAACAGTTCAGGTTGGAAGGGACCTTAAAGATCATCTCATTCCAACTCCCCTGCCATAGGCAGGGACACCTTCCACAGATCCATAATCCTCAAGCTGGTCTTTTTATCTTAGAGTCCTCACTTGGCACTGAATTGGGATTTTTAACCAAAAACAGAAGATTATTTTAAATTTTGAAACAAATCAGCTATTGAAAACTGATCCCACAGTGCTTTAGGCTGTCAGTTCCTGGCACACTGATATTTTGGTGTTAGCACATTGATTAACATGTGTTCATGAAGCTGAAGTTTTCATGAGCAGCACAAACCTGTCAGTCCAACACCACTGAATGGAACAGGCCCTAAGAACCTCTCCTCTGCTCTCCTGTCTCTTCAGGTCACAAATCCTGCATTTCTCTTACCACCAAGGGCTTCTGATGATCCCAGCCTCCACCAGGAGCTCATTCAACTCTGTACTAGTTTGAAATCAA
>VZTN01018444.1:1639-19492 GCA_013400515.1 Erpornis zantholeuca
ATATTGACAGCAGAATTCCCGGCCTCTACATCAAGCTGTCACCCCAACTTAAAATCAAGAAATATACAGCATGTAAGAAAACATCCATTGTTTAAATCCAACTTTTAGCAGCATGGAAAAACACGTTATTCTAATCCTTGTAGTAATTTCTTTCTGTCATTTTAAGAGAAGAAAAGATACAGAACATTCCAGCAATGCACACTGCAATGACCACATGCACTGTAGCCAACAACCAACTCCATTTACTTTGCTGTTGGAACAGCTTATCAATACAGGAATAACATGACTTCCTTTTATTTATAAGACCACAAATTCAACAAGAGCTGCCATGTTTCCTTCCTAAATTGAAACAGTTTAAATTGCCCCAAAAATGAAATGAATAATGGTAAAATTAAATGAAACTTAATATAACGAGATATTGTATCATTTTTAGTATTTCTGGAAGAATGTATACAAGTGTGTGCTTTTCTTATTTTTTGAGCATGCACTAACATAAGAGGTGTCTGGATATTTCTTGCAGACCTTGACTATTTGCTAGTCAAGCTGCTCTCATCTAGTACTTACTTATCCAGAACACAATTCTGAAATTTGGAATAAAAGGAAGGCTTTTAAATCACTCTTACCTTCATCTATTGAGGCTTCACTACTGTATCCATCATATTCTGCAGACAGGGGACTATATTTTTGTCTGGTTTCCCATACATAGTTTTTTTGCTGTCTGCCATCCACCACTGGCAGCCTGGAACTCTGGGTTCTAGACAAGGCCTCATGATATTTACCCAGTGCTTCATCTTCACTCTCAGATGATGAACCATGCTGGTCTTTACTCATATAAGAATTGTCTGTTTGAATAAAATAAAGCAAATCGACTACAGCTCAAAATAGAATACAAGAAAATAACCATAAGAGGTTATCATTGAAGATATTTAAGCCATTTCAATTAAAATTTCTGTAATATTTTTAAAATATCTTGTTGTAATTGCAAGCATTGTGATTTTCTAATTGCTGAGAGCTGTTTTCATTTTCTAGAAGACCTGAAAGATCATTAAGCCCCAAAAACCATTCTAACTCAACAGAAAACAGATCAATTCATGTAAGGCGGCACATAGACAGTCTTCAAACCCTTCATTAAGTAGGAAAAGGCTTAAAATAATTTATGTGAAGTAAATTCAACACTGTTGTGATACTACATTTGGACACCTAACATATCAAGCAAGCAGCACCTGATCCTACATTCCCAGCCAATTTTTGCTGTGAGCATGTAGCATAGCATAGAAATGAAACTGATTTACAAAAAGAAGCCTACAACAAAATCATCTTTAGGATATTTATGCCAGTAGTGCTTAAACTCACAATAACAAATGGGAAAATGCTAGTGAAAGATGTTTGCATGCACAGTTTTGTTTAACTTACAATAAACAGCTCCTTGTTCAATAACTGAAATTAATGCAGATTTTTACCGTAGACATCTGGCAAGAGCAAAAATTACATGGGGAAATATGTATCTAGTTAATTCTTTTATAGCAGTTCTGTAGTGCCTACTCCTGTGGCCAATATTTTCCAACTACATCTCAAGCATGACTTCCTCCCACAAATCAAAGATTAGTTACATTTTTATTTCTGTAAAGGGAAAATTTCCTCCTCTCCTTTTCCAAAGTTCACATGGATTCTGCCCGAATTTAACATGCCTTGCAGAGGTTCTGTAGATCTCAGACTCTAATAGGCATTAAGAGTTCATGTAAACTCGAAAGAAGTCAGCATTAACTCTACTCTGAGAGCAACTCTATGGTGTATGATTTGCCAGTACATTTCCATTAGCAGCAGAGCTCTGAGATGCCCAAAATGCTGGTTTTCAGCTCCTGAATCTGAGGGAATGTTGTCTAACATGCTATCCAGCCACGCTCAACTGTTTCTCCCCTCCCTGCTTTTATGCCCTCAGCTCTAGATCTGCATTTCCACTCAGGTTAGTGTCTGCCTTCATGCCCAGTCAGTCTCACTCCTCCAGCTGGGTATTCCTACTAAAGGAGAGAATGAGCTTACTCAAAATTCAGCCAGGTAAAATTTAATTAACTCAACATATGCCAGCCATCTAGGCCTCTTTTACAGTCAAGTGTTTGCCTCTTAGTACTATAGAGGTCCATCGTTCCTACTTTTAGGAATCACTTCCCATAAAGGTCTTTTTCTCCCCTCATAAAATCCTCTGCTGCAAGTTTAGGCAAGAAATCTTTTGGAAAGTTACATTTATACAAATAGAATCCCCTCCCAAGTTCCTGCCTCCCAGCCCCATACTCCAGGTTCTTGCTCCAAGCATCACTTTTGGACTCTTACGGTGATTTCCTCTATTCTCTTTGGCTATTCTATTAACCCCAAATTCTCTTGCACCTAACCAACCACTCATGTAACCTTGGTCTTTCACCCTTAGTCTCTCCATCTTCACATGAAGTTAGCAGTTGCTCCACTGCTGTTACCCATCCTAGTTCAAATACCAATCTCTCATGTGCATCTCTGTCCTCACATTGAACAGAAGAATTGAGAATAAACACGTTCTAACTCCCAGTGTCCTTCAGTAACCATAAGTATCAAAGGCAAGGTAAGTCCTGCTCTGTTCCTCAGTCCCTACAATGAAGCGTATGAGTGCAAATGGGATGGTCAGTGAATTTAACAAGCAAAGTATAAGAAGTGTTTACCATGTCTTTTCAAAAAGCAAACTTTCCGAAAATTTCCAACTTTGTCAAACTTAGGTGTTTTTTTTCAAAGAAGAACATGGGCATCTCTGACACAGGAGAAGTGCTCTCCCACGTTTCAAGCATGTACTCCAATACACAAAGGTGCCACAGCAACTTTGTAAAGCTGATGTGAAATTTTTTTTTTTTTTTTTTTTTTTGCACAAATACCCAGCATGTTTTTCCCATAATCTCTTTTTGGAAACAGTTAAAGATTTTAAACTATAACTCAGGAAAAAAAGAAAACAAACAACAGGATCTCAGACAGAAAGAATGCCTAATTTCCTCACAATTCTTTCAAATTTGGCACACAATTTAGGAAACTCATAATAAGGTCTTGATAGGGAAAATGTCAGAAAACCTTAAATGGATGTGGGGCTACCAGCTCTACACACAATGTGTGCATCAACTTAATTTACTATTTATAGGGAAAATGGTGTTTTAAAAGACTGCTAAGGAGCAATTAGATCTTTCAACTCTAGCCTAATAATTCAAGTCTAAAAGATATCGTTTTCCCATTTATGGGTGGCTATAAAGTAAGTTCAATTCCACTGATCATTTATTGAAACTATCAACCAAGCAGAATATATTCTGGCTAACACATTCACTACAAGAGGCTGCCCAGAAAAAGGAGTCTCCTTTGCTGTAACACAGAGTAAAATTCTGTATCACATATGGCCCTCCAGAGGTTGAAACCTGCCACATAGGAAACTTCTACAGATTTCCACAACTGTAATTAAAGCAGAGCATACCACACCTAAAATACAGTGCCAGACATCAGTATTAGGTGCATCCTTTAACATTACAAGAAATGTATTCACAAGTATGAAATCAGGTTCACTAACCAGCCTGCATAAAGAATGGAATAGTATAAAACATGGTAGCAACATGTTTGAAAGAAGAGCTGAAAGTTACGTATCTAATAATACACTGACTTTTGTAAGCATCCGGAAGTTCTCAGTGATAGCTCTTTTTATTTTGTCTCCAGTTCTTATCATAAAAGAATGAGAATGTATACCATTATTATAAGCCATGAAGCAAGACCTCTTCAGAGGACTTAAAAACCTCCTTGAAGTTAAAACATAAGTCATCCATGCAAATTTTTTTTTTTTTAAATTACAAAGCAGATTGGTTTCAGTTTCTTGGAAAAAATAGCTTCCTGTACATTAAAAATAAAAATCTCAGGGTTTTATGCCTTTGCTTGCTGCTTCTCATTTGATTTTTATACCTTATTTGGAAACTTGCTTAAGAGAATTTATGTTCTTAGTAAAACCTTTCCTTTATTTGGCTGACACAGGTCATGAGCAATTATTAACTTATTGAAAGCTATTTATTTGCTTATTATGGAACCTAAATGCCATTTTTGAGAGAATATACCTTACAAATATAGTATTATGTAAAGAAATAGATAAGATCATAGTTTATCATACAAACATGGAAAACACTCCTAATTCAAACTAAAAAAACCAAACAAACAAAACCAAACCAAAACTCAACAAAGCATATAACTGAAATTTTCAGATAAGGAAAACACACACAACTGAAGAAAAAAATGTGTTTCTATTAGGAAATCATTCATTTTGTTACAGAATCAGCACCTCTGGAAAAGCATGTGTTGCTTTCTAAAAATTTACTATGCAGCCTGCAAGAGTATGCAAAATTGCAATGTTTACTTCTTATTCACAAACTGTTATTGCAATTCCCTTATCACACTAAGACTGGATGTCAAAGACGGCACACAAAGTATCCATAACAACAACACACAGGTTTTCTTTTAAGACTACAACTTTAAGACAAGCCTCATTCACTGCTTTCTATACTTAAAATCACTTAATTTCCATTTCTCATCAAGTGTCTCATTTCTCATTGTGTCTTGAAATCATTATCTTACATATCCCAGAAATATTCTGAAGATCTACTGTAATGCAAATTCAAAAGAAGTTATTTCATTTATCATCAAAGCACATCTTATGCAATTCTTTTAAAAGAAACAAAAAACACTTCCACAGAACACGTATTAATTTCCAGTATTAAGTAATTCATAGTTTCCAGCAGAAACTGAAAGGCAGAGAAACACCACAAGGCAGAGAAGGCAAGAAAAACCATACAGAGAAAGAGTAAAGTCAGAACACAGAAAAGGCATTTATTAATCCGTTCCTTTAAGTAATACTTTGGAAAGTAACTAACTTCCAAGAAAATGAAGCACTGAAACAAACAAACCTTCTTTCACTCACAGGAAACACTATTACCAAATGCATAAATTCAGTGAAAAAAGTAGGAAATATCGTAAGTTTCAGGAAAGGCTGAAGAATGCAGTTTGCTGACAGACTCCTCACCTTTTCCTGCTGTCTTCTTATTACATAGCTCTCTTTCTAATTTCTTTGAGTTTTTCCTTTTACCCTCATTCGCAATTGTAGTTGACACATTGCCTTCATCCTTTGAGATGGGTTTTCCTTTTCTGTCAAAGAAGGCTTCAGATTTCTTTTCTTTGATTTCATTAAGGAAATAGGAATGGTCATTGTGCATCTTCTTCAAGCTGGAGTCTGATAGTTTCTCCTTCTGTACTTCAACAAGTCTTGTTTCTAAATCTTGGGGAACATTCATACTGTGCACTTTACCAGAATCTTTGAAATCAGCTCCAGGTGACTGTGGCTTGATTTTTTTATGCACGTGATTCTTAGAATTATCTGATATTGCACATAGACAATTATCTTGCTCCTCAACAGCTTGCTCCACTGTAAATTTATTACTTTTCAGGTTATTATCCTTATCATTTATAAAACACTCATTTCCCCCTACTACTTCCCTTTTAAAAGGTCCTCCCACTGTCTTCAAATCCTGAGGTACTTCTGTATCACTGACAGGACTATTATCTGTGCCTCTTAACTGGCTTTTGTTCGAGACATGGTCAGATACTCCAACTTGACTTGTACCTCTATTTACAAAATCAAATGAGTTGGAATTACGAGTCTCTTTATGTTCTGCAGCACCTCTCTTTGTTTTCATATTATTTTCCTGAGAATGAGTTAATGGTGGTGTGTATTCCTCTCTGCCTTCCATAGGTTTATCACTCTGCATTTTGGAGGTCTCATCTTCTGCCCGCAGGCCATTGATCATGCTTGTTACTTGCTCTGTCACTGAGTCAGCCACAGAGTAGCCAACCTCACCAACAACACTGGCCAGGTCATCCACAGCACTGCTAAGAGTGTCCACCAGGGAAGACACAGAAGGAAGGTTCAGATTTTGGTGAAGGTTTCTAAAAAACGCCATTTGTCCAGCCTATTCAGCAACAGCTTTTAATAGTGAGAGATCCTCTGTTTCACAAACTGATCATCTCTGTTTCTCCAGCTTCAATTTCAGAGCTATTTGCCTTTGCTATTTCAAAAATCAATACATTTACCAGGGGAAGTTGCAGCTTTCCTCTTTTCATTCAATATGCATTGAAAATAATAAGAAAACAGCTAAATAAATATCTTGAAATGAAGCCACAATCAACCAGCAAAACCATAGTCTTTCATCAAATGCAGCATCAACTAGCCATAATAAAATTCATTATTTTCAAAAACAAGACAACTGTGTGAGGTGGATTTTTTTTTTATTCTAACCTGCAAAGAAGAAGTTGTGAGACATTTTAATTATATCCTTTCATCCATGTCACACTAGAACAAGCTTTTAACATAACACAACACACATCATGGAGACTTCTTCACCCCAAAATATTTGTTGTCTTTTACATTAGGTAAGATATTTTGGAACATCAAGACTTGTTTTGCAGCAAAAAAGAAAGTTATCGACAGACTATTTCTGGGGGGAGAAGTATTTTTCTTCCTAGAAAACTGAAAATAAAAATTTAGTTCCATCTTTTAAAGACATAGGGGGAAGAAGGCCTCTGATTTCACGTTCTGTTCTCTGGTGCCTGTCTCTCTCAAGTCAGCTAACAAAGCCTGTTTAACTTTCACAGCACAAAAGTAAGAAGAGCTTGTTTCACCAACCCTCAATATCTTTTTAAAGGTCTAATTTCTTTCATTACATATGATCCTTAAAGACCTTGTTGTATTAAAAACTATTAAATAATGTGTTAGTCATATATAAGATGTCACTAAAGTTATTCTTTAAAATGGTTTTCCAGGTGAGTAAAAGCAAGACCTTCTCCAAAAGTATGGCAAAGGAGTTTAACAGGCTGAGTAAAAATTCAATAATCCCATTCACAAATTTACTTGAAAAAGATTTAATTATACAAAATTATGGAATGTTTAAAGTAAGTTCATGAGTATTCTCAGAGGGCAAGAGAAGTATCTCCCCACGCAGACTCTTTGGTTATATAGCTGTTGAATTTCTGTGGCTTGTGAATACAAAGATTTGTTCCTTTCCAAGTACTTCAGTCACAGGAAAAGCCAACAATGTTGTGCTGCTACATCCTCATAAAAATGTGCATTCTTATAATTAAGTTTAGCACAGTGTATGTCAGATACTTACAAAGTTTATCTTGGGAATTCTTTCTCGTAGTGTATCCTGAATCGAGATCTGGGAAACCACTAACATTTTCAAAACACATCTTCTTATTAATATATAGGAAAAGTAGCAACATGAGAATAATGAACACCCCGACTGCAGACAGGAATCCAATTGCTTCAGGAGATACTAAAAGAAACAAAAAGAAACACATTCTTAAAAACCTTGTAAAAGTCTGCAAAGTTGTAATGTTGTCAGAATTGATCATTAATAAATACCACAAAAGATGCAAATATATATGCAAAATATAATTAAGCCACTGCCATTTAAATAACTAAAACCCCACCATTTAAATATGAGTTAGTGCTTAATCATCTTTTCAAAGAACAGAAAAGGATCTGGTTCTAATCTGAGAGGGACTGACACCGTGAGCAAGAGGTTCTGATGGAGGACTGGACAGGCTGTGCAGAAAAACGGGGAGATTATCAGAAGTTGCCAAGACCAATGATTTCTGATGGAACACCTGAGAGAGTGCTGGAAAGGAGCTAAGAGCATCCCATCTTCTGGAGGTTTGGCTACCTCTGCTCAGGGCCAGCTCTGAGACTGCTGCCAAGGAGGGACTGAGCCCTTGCCCTGTCCACCTTGGTACATTCAGCACCTGGCTCCTCTTCCCTCAGCAACCAGCCAGCCCATGCTGCTCCCTGACAAGAGGATACTTAAAGGGCAGAAAACAGTATGAGAAAAACCATGTAAGTTCATTTGCATATGAACCAAGAAAGAGATAAGTGGAGTAGAGATAAAGCACACTTAAAACCAGGTAGAGGGGAAAAAAGGCCAAAGTAGACTGATACATCTTAGAGAGCATGTAAAATAAAGAATAGGTAATTGCTATTAAGCAGATAACTGAAAGGCACTGCTGGGGATCTTCGGTAGGTGTAGAATCTTTGAAGTCCCTCAGTATCTAACATCAATTATACCATTTAAGACCAAGATTATCAAGGAACAGGTTTTAGAAATATGAAATCTGCAAATGGATGTAGCAAATGGAAGCAAGGGGGAAAAGGTATTTAAAGGGCAGCTTGTTTATTTGAAAGGAGACTGGGTAGAGAAAGGGATATAGAAGAGCAGCAAAAACAAGAGCCTAGAAATGTGAGAAACAAGTAACAACTTATAAAGGCAGTTAAAGACCAAGAGAGGGCAGATCTTTTGAAAGGCGTGCAGATGCCCACAGACTATAATGAAGCTGAACTGCTTCATTAATAAAGACTGCCAGGATATCAGAGGGAAGCCCCTGAGGAAACCCAGGGGACTCTCCACGAGGTTTACATGCAAAAAACTTGAAGTGAGAAGTTAAAATGGTGACAGAATTGCAAATTTGTTGTGAAGAAGGGTGGGAGGTTAAAGTGAAGGGTTATAAAACTGCAATTCAATAATATTTGGGTGCAATTTATAGGCAAAAATGTGACAGAACTCAGTAACTACATGCAATTAACAACCATGTAAATCATTACAGAACTGTAAGTAATTCCTGGTAATATGTAACAGAATAATTAATCTCTTAACCAGTTTATTAGTAGTGCACTGATAATTAAGAAACATTATAGGTTCAGTTATGTCTCAAACCAGTATTCTAAACAGGAAAGTAGCAATTAAGAGTGGATTTTGTGGCCACGACACACAAACAACACCTCTTTCAGAGCTGAACACAACTGCATTCATCTGGATGAAAGCTGGGATTTCTCATATCCCTTTCTTCCTGCTGACTTTCCAAGACTCTATACTCACACCATAAATTCCATTCTTGAGGGTTGATTTTTTTTTCTATTTAATAAAGATTTATGAAGCTGTATCAGATTTACAAATTCTGTTTGCCAAGATCTTGGCACTTCACTTTGGGACTATAATGCTGCATGGTAACATCTTTCACTATGTAAAAAGGAGTGGGATTAAAGAAAAGTTGGCAACAGACTCTGCATTCTCAGAGATGCAATACAAAAGGACAAGAAGCAGGGTCCGAAATAACTACAAGAAAAATTCTAATTGGGGATGAGGCGGGAAAAATCCAGAATGAGAGGAGTTTATCACTGGAACAGATTGCCTAGATCAGTTATAGAATCCAACTTCCATGTTACCCCTGCTTTGAGCAGGGGACTGAACTGCAAATTACTTTCCCAGGAGCCTTCCAAATGAAATCATTCTCTGATTCGACATATGCCCTTTGTAAATCTGGGCTCATACATCTATGTAAAAGTACTGACTGAGAAATACATGCAGTTCCACAACCTCCTCAGCTCGTTTTGCAGGATGACAGGGAACATTTGTGTCTGTGGTGCTGTTCTTAAATTATTACACAGGTGTCTTTTAAATCTGACAAAGACAGAAAGTTCCAAAGAAATGTGTCTTCCACCATGAAAACAAATTGTTCAGATTTGCACTTCTCTTTTGAGCTGGACATCCAGACCAGCTGACAATTACTGACAATTGTCAAAACTGACAATTATTTTTGCTTCACTTCTTACCACTGGCCAGAAGAGATCATGTAACATTTTGCCTACACCATCCCTGAAAATTTTCCCATGAAAAGGAACTTGCCAACAGCTTCAACTTGCCAACAACTTCAAGTGAGACATCCTATTGCATCAAGAAGGGTAACAAGGTGAGAAAAGAGGATTTCTATTCTGGAACAGAGAGGACAGGCAGCTAATTTTTAAAAAAAATATTTTAATTATCATGAACTTTGGCATGTGTCAGGCATTCATTTATTGTTTGTTAGGTGTCTATTTACCGTTTTCATGGAATCTTCCCACACATGGGAGTACTCCGAGATTTGACAAAAGCCTCAGTTCATATATATTAATTTTTGACCTCAAAGCTTAACAGATGAAATCTCCCAAGGTTCTGCTGGCAGTAAGCATGCTCCCCCCTCTTCCAAGACTGCATATGGGTAACCGAGAATGTCTGGGGCTATTGGAACAACACCAAATTTTCTCTGAATTATTTATCCTGACCCAAATGAGACTAGAGACTGGGCCCAGAGCAGAAAATCTCCATTCTTAAATAACTTCCATCCATAACACCTATTAAACACAGAGGCAGTGGGAGAAAAGGCAGCAAGATTCTGGATTCACCAGAACACAGGGACCAGCAGAAGTGAGAGTGCAATAGAAGGTGGCACAGGTTAATGATGTTCAGGGAGGAAATCAGTGTGAGGTATGAAGAATGGATATGAGAACCAATATGGAGTCCACAGAACAAGTCAGAAAGTGATGAGAAGGCCAGAAAGAAGACAGATCAGAAGGCAGATAAATGGTCACGGGACCATTGAACGAACTATGAGAATGATTACTGGATGATTATTATTGGAGCAGGCTGGCCCAAGCAACTTTGCCTGAATTCTATGTCCAGACTGCCTTGAGCAGGAGATTTAACTGAATTCCACTCATGGAATGATTCTCAATAAAGGGCAGTGACAGCCTCCTTTTAACAGGACAGATTAACTGTACAACATCTTCAGGGGAAAAACACTCTCCCATATGTCACATTTGATGTAGATTTAAATTGCAATTTTTAAATTTTTATTTATGTTTATATTGTTCAGCAATCAAACTGCTTTGATCCATCAAAATATGTGCTAAAGGAAATTAACCACAACCTAAAAGGAACTTGAAAACTGAATACTTCTTTTCTCCAGTACTTCCCGGACACTAAGAAGTTAAAAAAAGGCACTGTCTGAAAGCCTTATAGTTCTCTATGGAAACACAGTATCTGATGATATTTTTCTGGAGTGAAAAAAAGAAACATTGGCTGATACCTCACAAAAAGAATGAAACTTTAGCTGCAGCAAGACTAATTAATTATTTATGTAATTCGGTGTGAACATAGGACTTGAAAATTATATTTCTGTATCAATTTGCACTCATGTAAAGAGCCTTAGAATACTTGTTCACAGATTAGGTAAATTATCAAGCTGAAATCCTGTAATGTATTAACATTATAAAGCCAGGAGAAAAAATGTACTTCAATTTTCCACATGAAATGTGTACAGATTCCCATCTATGAATACAGGTTTTATACATCACATTAACCCTTCAGTTAGTTTCTCACAGCTGAAGTGTCAAGCAGGTATACTTCATAGACAGAAAAAAATAAAAAGTTCTTTTTTGCATAAAAAATGCATCTAATGCCACATTCACCACCAGAATTATTTTGATTCAAAACATACTGTCAAATTCTGATTTGTCTGGGCATTAATTGTACTGTGGAAAGCATTTTAAAAACTCTCAGAGGTTCTCAGTGGTTTCTTCTACTATCAGAAACCAGTAAAAAAGCAGAATTTTCTCAGTCATACTTGAAGTTCAAATGTCCTACTTGTATAAACTTCATCTTTATTCTTGATTCTTAAGAAAAACAACAATGAAATTCTAAATTTATGTTTGAAATTCATTACAATATAAGGCAGTTTTAGAAATACTAAAAGAAAAAAT
This sequence comes from Erpornis zantholeuca, assembly GCA_013400515.1. Taxonomy (NCBI): domain Eukaryota; kingdom Metazoa; phylum Chordata; class Aves; order Passeriformes; family Timaliidae; genus Erpornis; species Erpornis zantholeuca. Next base: position 13,299 of record VZTN01018444.1, read on the forward strand.
GTCTTTCTACAAAGTTTCCAAGACTAATTGAGTTGCTGGCTATGGAAGTGGCATACGAAGTCAAAGTCATTACAGAATTATCACACTAACATCACTTTAATTCCATTTTATTGTTATCATCACTAGAATCTAAAGTATTAGAATGCAGAAGCTTACCATCTCTTCATCTTAAATATCAAATTAGCACCTCATTCTCAAATAATAACTTCCCTGTTATGAAATAATTTTTCATTTCCCAAAAACGTTTCAAACTCTTCAGAAAATAATAGCATCTTCAAATAAATATGATCAAAACAAAAATCCTCAGACATTTTTAAAATATGAAATGTTTTTTATTTTAAATTTAAAAGCATTTAATATTTTAATATGTATCTAGTCCCAAATTGTATTTAATATCCTATCAATTATTTTTTGAGCTTTCACACTCTACATCATACTATTCACTTAACTGTGTGGCTTTGTACTTCACTAGCTATCTTAGTGATGTTTCAATTATTCATTTAAAAATGCAATACTATCTCTTCTGTACACAGATTAAGTAACTAGGGGGTGTGATCTGAAAAATGCCATTTACCTTCAGGATTGTAGCACAAAAAACACTTGAAATTAAATATGTAAGCTTGTTTTTATTTATAACTTGGGTTTTCGTGGTTTTTTTACAACTTGATCTATTAATTTATATAATTGATCTATTAAAAGCCCTTTCAATTCTTTTAAGTATATAGGACTGTTGTTTTGTATTTAGTCCTGAAGAAGAATGATTTACTATTTTTCATTTTCTACACCATTACATCCTGACAGTCCATGAAAATAGTCTGCGCTGTCCAGCTCAAAACATTTTCATTCAAATGCCATTCACTGCTGCTTGTCACTTCTCTCCAACTTCGCCACTTGCACAAGAAATTAACATATTTTTAGAAAGCTGAGCAGGTTACTCAATAAAACAACAAGATTTGTGCCTTGATTGCCTTTTCTCCATGCTTGAATTACTTATCTCCAAACAGGATGTATTTATTTCTCACAGACAACTCATGTCATAACAAAAAAACCCAAATGAATCCCTCCACACCTCCATCTGCTCACATGTGAAATACTTTGGTCTGACTGATCACTCAAGGGGAGTAGGGACTGTACTTTCATATGCACCAATTTACATGAAATTTTTTTTTTTTACTAATTACATAGGACTGTCTCTTCCCCAAAAGTGAGTAATTGAACTCAACCTAAGATTTTGTGCTCTTTCTAAACAGCTTTCCTTTGACAATGGAAACTAAATACACAAAGTTTCACAGCAATTTGTGAATTTGTACATAATTAGTATGTTTCTGTTTGTTGGAGTAGTTGAAGAAGCAACAAGTGAATACAATCTTTTTTACCTAAACAAAACGTTACATCTACAGGAGGTAATAGTTTATTCTCTGTTGCCTTAGAAGACTTAAAACATTAAATTCTTGACTACCTGCACTGCTTCCCAACCATGAACTATACCTGGCAGCATCACTATCACAATGCTTTCCCACACAAAAAACAGAAGAAACTGTACCACAAAAATTGACTAGCTGATGTTGCTGCTAAAAATCAGTGACAGACAATGAACTCTAAACACTTTATTGAACATGTCACAAGACAAAATTCCAAACATTTACCCTATGATTCCTGTTTTACTCTTTCTTCTATCTGCCATATAAAACACTGGAGCCATGTAATTCCCTTCTACAAACTAACCTATTTCTTCTATGTTTTGCCAAAACAAACACCAGGAAGTCCTTTAGCTCAACTTAAAACACACAATGACATCTCATGTATCAATGCTTTCAATTTTTTAGTTACATTTAGGTAACATTATAACTGAAGCTTTTCTGTATAAAGATGCTGCCCCCTCCCATTCAAACTTGCATTTTGCCTTTCCTTGCACAGCACAGACTTCTTCCCTTGGCCCACTACTCATGGCTACATCTATCAGCATACTATGCTAAATACATTTTATCTGCCAGTCTTAGGGTGTTCCTTCCTCTGGGTTTGTTGCTCCTGCATCCTGCACTTTGTTGTACAGCAAGTTTACACACTCTCCAGTACAAATTACAAGCCCCTGCAACATGACCTATGTGTAATTCAACATTTTAAGTGTCCACATCCAGGACATTACCCTGAGTGATACACAATTTCAAATGAGCATGAACTTGAAATGACAACTCAATTCAATTTCAATGAAATACGGAAAAGAGAATCACATTTCCTAAATAAGAAAATGATTAACAATTTTAGCAACATGAATCTCTCAGAAGTTTTTTAAGACTGACAGAATGAAATGAGGATGAAAGCACTTATTTAACTTTCTATTTGGAATAACAATGCCCTTTAAAGTGACCTTTCAAAGAAATATGTGTTTTTACACAAAACTTATATTACCTGAAATGATACACGATGCCATTTCTGGATTAATTTCCAAAAAATATCATCTTAAGCAAAACATAAATTTGTTTGTTTACATGAAAAGCTTACTGGAAATAGTGTATCGTGAAAGCTACACTGGTCTAACTCCACTGTCAGCCCTATTCCAGTGGAAATTTATCAGAAATAATAGCAATTTTTTAACATTTTACATTTACATTTAACATTTTAACACATAAGTGACATATGTCACTTCACCCTGGCTGAGGGATAATATGCACTGCTACAGAGAGAAAGCAGAACTTCTTTTTCCCTCTGTTTTCTTAATATCTAATTACAAGGACTAATAAGAAAAATGCATTTTAATGTCTAGATTCCAGGAATTGCTACACACAGGAAGATATTCTAAAATGCATTAATTTAAAAATTCAGTTTACTTGATTTTATTACGATCAATGTAATTACTAGACTAAATATTTACATCAAATAGAGTTAATTTACTTCATAAAATACAATCCTAGAACCATAGAATATCCTGAGCTGGAAGGGACCCACAAGGATCAAAGCCCATCTCTTAGCACTGCACAGCACTGTCCCAAAGAAATGCATTGTCCAAACGCTCCTTGAGCTCTGCCAGGCTTCATGCTGTGTGCACTGCCCTGGGGAGCCTGTTCCAGTGCCCAAACACCCTCTGGGTGAAGAACCTTTTCCTAATATCCAACCTAACCCTCCCCTGNTAAATACACAAAGTTTCACAGCAATTTGTGAATTTGTACATAATTAGTATGTTTCTGTTTGTTGGAGTAGTTGAAGAAGCAACAAGTGAATACAATCTTTTTTACCTAAACAAAACGTTACATCTACAGGAGGTAATAGTTTATTCTCTGTTGCCTTAGAAGACTTAAAACATTAAATTCTTGACTACCTGCACTGCTTCCCAACCATGAACTATACCTGGCAGCATCACTATCACAATGCTTTCCCACACAAAAAACAGAAGAAACTGTACCACAAAAATTGACTAGCTGATGTTGCTGCTAAAAATCAGTGACAGACAATGAACTCTAAACACTTTATTGAACATGTCACAAGACAAAATTCCAAACATTTACCCTATGATTCCTGTTTTACTCTTTCTTCTATCTGCCATATAAAACACTGGAGCCATGTAATTCCCTTCTACAAACTAACCTATTTCTTCTATGTTTTGCCAAAACAAACACCAGGAAGTCCTTTAGCTCAACTTAAAACACACAATGACATCTCATGTATCAATGCTTTCAATTTTTTAGTTACATTTAGGTAACATTATAACTGAAGCTTTTCTGTATAAAGATGCTGCCCCCTCCCATTCAAACTTGCATTTTGCCTTTCCTTGCACAGCACAGACTTCTTCCCTTGGCCCACTACTCATGGCTACATCTATCAGCATACTATGCTAAATACATTTTATCTGCCAGTCTTAGGGTGTTCCTTCCTCTGGGTTTGTTGCTCCTGCATCCTGCACTTTGTTGTACAGCAAGTTTACACACTCTCCAGTACAAATTACAAGCCCCTGCAACATGACCTATGTGTAATTCAACATTTTAAGTGTCCACATCCAGGACATTACCCTGAGTGATACACAATTTCAAATGAGCATGAACTTGAAATGACAACTCAATTCAATTTCAATGAAATACGGAAAAGAGAATCACATTTCCTAAATAAGAAAATGATTAACAATTTTAGCAACATGAATCTCTCAGAAGTTTTTTAAGACTGACAGAATGAAATGAGGATGAAAGCACTTATTTAACTTTCTATTTGGAATAACAATGCCCTTTAAAGTGACCTTTCAAAGAAATATGTGTTTTTACACAAAACTTATATTACCTGAAATGATACACGATGCCATTTCTGGATTAATTTCCAAAAAATATCATCTTAAGCAAAACATAAATTTGTTTGTTTACATGAAAAGCTTACTGGAAATAGTGTATCGTGAAAGCTACACTGGTCTAACTCCACTGTCAGCCCTATTCCAGTGGAAATTTATCAGAAATAATAGCAATTTTTTAACATTTTACATTTACATTTAACATTTTAACACATAAGTGACATATGTCACTTCACCCTGGCTGAGGGATAATATGCACTGCTACAGAGAGAAAGCAGAACTTCTTTTTCCCTCTGTTTTCTTAATATCTAATTACAAGGACTAATAAGAAAAATGCATTTTAATGTCTAGATTCCAGGAATTGCTACACACAGGAAGATATTCTAAAATGCATTAATTTAAAAATTCAGTTTACTTGATTTTATTACGATCAATGTAATTACTAGACTAAATATTTACATCAAATAGAGTTAATTTACTTCATAAAATACAATCCTAGAACCATAGAATATCCTGAGCTGGAAGGGACCCACAAGGATCAAAGCCCATCTCTTAGCACTGCACAGCACTGTCCCAAAGAAATGCATTGTCCAAACGCTCCTTGAGCTCTGCCAGGCTTCATGCTGTGTGCACTGCCCTGGGGAGCCTGTTCCAGTGCCCAAACACNAACTCACAATAAAACTGGCTTGGTTCATTAAATTAAATAATCACACACATAACTGAAGAAAAATACTTGTGGCAGCTCTTGTACTGCCTCTACAGATTGTCTTTTCCAGGATTCTTTTCCCTTTCTTTTAAAATACTGTGCTGAAACTGTCATTTGGTGATAAATTTAATTAAAGGAAAAAGAGGACCCTTGGCTCTAAAACACCACTGATCTAAGAAAGAATTTAGGAATAACTGAAGCCACAGTCTGAGATGGAGAATTAAACTTTTGACAGAAATCTTTTAATTCCTAAATCCTTATGTGCTGAAAAAGTTGTCAGCCTGCCATCCCTGCTGATGTACCAGCCCCTCAATGCCTTTTCTCTCTTACATGGAATTCATCTCTGATTAAGTAGTATCTCACAACAGAAATCTCTGCATAGAAACAGTGAAGGAAGCATCACATTTGCCAGTTGGAATAGACACTGATCATGGAATCATCTTGATTACCTCCAAATCCCAATAATCTGTTGCAATTACATAGCATATTACATGACTATTATCCACGCAGTGGTTAAGAGAACAGCGGTGATTATAATTTTTTTAATGGTATTCTCAAATAATCCTCCCAAAGCAAAAGTATTAAAGACCCACAGGGCTCTAGAGACTTGCAGTTTAAAAGTTCCTACCCATTACAAAGTAGCTCTCCAATATGGGAAAAGAAAAATAATGTATGCAATAAAAATATTTTAAAACCTCATTTTTCCCTATCAGACACTACAATAACAACAAAGCATGAGACAATCCATGTAATCCAACAGTAATTAACCAGGATATACAGCAAAGTACTGCGTGGTAAAAATGATTATAAGACCATGAGAACTTGAGTGAAGAAAGGCCAGGGTTTGGATATAGAAAAGTTCTTACACACAAAACTTGCCACAAAAGAAAAGATAGTGCCACAGCTGGAATTAAGTGACCCCAATAGCTGCTACTTTCCAGAAGACTCCACAGGAGAACACACAGAAATAATATTCTGTTTCCTGTATGGGCATCAGTAAGCTTTATATTTACTTTGTATTAAATTTTCTCTAACCCAAAACATGCATATAGAGATTACTCTTACAACAGAGTGCAAATTTCAGTATATATTCTGGTGGTGTTAACATTAACATTTTAATTTTTTTTTAACATAATAAATATCTCCCAAGTCTATGAAGTTTAGTATTCACGGGATATAAAAATTTTTCAAGCCTTGGGAAAAAAAGTATTAATTACT
>VZTN01018444.1:24022-38620 GCA_013400515.1 Erpornis zantholeuca
TACCACTAATGCTTCTTTCAGAGTGTCTTGGGATAACTTTATGGTGCTGTATCCCCTATCACCTGCTCCATGCCCAGACATGAATCCTGTGCCTTTCAGTGCCTTTAAAGCTAGGTCCAGGAGGGAGGTGGGGAAGTGGGTGGAATTCTTTCAGTGGCCTCTGTTTAAAAATGCAGGTAACTCCCTCGCTCTTCTCCCCAGCTCTCGGCTCTCTGCAGCAGCAAAGAGAGTGGCATTCTCTTGCTTTTTAGTTAGCTTCTTGATCATTAGTTGAAGCAAGGAGTTTTCCTGGGACAGTAGCTTTTACTTCTCCTGGAACTGTCCAGAATACCTTCACTGGAAGGCCCTATACTGCAGCCTGGAGGGGTCCATGCCACATCCCAGCTCCGGAGAGAGCAGAGCCACCACCTACAAAGGACTCTGAATCTACCAGGTTTTTCTCCACAATGAGAGGTTTTATTGTTTAACATTATTCATTCTTTTTTGGTGCCTGCATGCACCCTGTTTGTTAAATAAATAGGGTTTTTTTCACTTTCCTCAGAGGAATTTCATTCCAAACCTGGTGGGGGAAGGGTCTGCTAAAACCTGCCTTCTATCAGAGGATGTTCATCTCGGATGTTTCCTCCTCAAACCGGGACACAGAGGTTCCACACGGGCACTCCAACTCCAGTCACAGGGCAGTCAGAGTTACCCACAATCCCCTGGCAGAAAGCACGAGAGGCTTTCAGGCAAAGAGAAAAAGAGAACCATTCTGTCAAACACCACCAGCTCAAAGCTTCACAGACAGTATTCAATGAGAATGAGGGAGTGGATGAATGCCAGGAGTGCTGGAGTGTACTCTCCTGGTGCCATAGTCACACAGACACCAGAGAGAAAGGAGAAGGGCACCCTGCAACTTTACCCAGCACCAGACAAGACTGCAGGGAATTACCCATGTGTCAATGTGAACACTTAATCTGTCCATTCATCCTCTACAGTGAGCTCACAGAAGAAAAAACAGCTTGGCTTTCAGAGCACAGCCAAGAGATGGGAAACTCCATCCTCTATAAGCTTGACATGAGCAATCCAGTGATACTAAGGACAAAGCTGGAAGGTCTGATTTGACCAGGTCGAGACTGCTGGCAGCCAGGATTTCTCAGCTTGGAAATGCCTTCCTATTCTGAGGATGTCAGCAGAGATTTTGTGTCTGCACTCCTATCCTGGCAAGCAAGCAGGGCTGGACAACTGGCAAATAAAATAATCCTTAGGAGCCTGGCCTTGGTCAGACAACAAAAGCATCTTGAATGTGTATCAGATGATGTAAAGCCTTAGATAAAGTAACTAAAACTCTGCATGGTTGGAAGATTTGCAATACAATGGCAAGCACCTTCCGTTTTAAAAGTACACATGGAGTAGGGAGTGAAGACAGACAAGAATGAACCAAATCCATGTGCTACAAGGAGAAATTTGTCAGTAACACAGGGTTACTGACAAGTAAGGTTAGAATACACACAGAAACTCACAGGAACTAAAAAGGAACTCAACATAATGAAAGTGTAAAGGCTCTAAGAGGATAGTTCTCTTTTAATCATGCTTACCCTTAGGCTAATTTATAACAACCAAGGCTAAAACACAGGTTCCATGCTACTGTTACTTAATTTATTGTATCAATGGCTAACAGAGTTTAGAATTCAATGCTCAAATATAACACAAAATCTTTAAAAAAACCAACAAAGACATCTTTTCAATTTAACTTAAAACCACACAGCACTGTCTCCAAGAATGCAGAAAATTTGTTTTTCTTAAAATAAGTACACCATCCTAAAATAAATAAGGATTAGCAATATTAACAGCTTTTAAAACTCCATCAGAAGGCTTTCTGAAATTCCAATGAGTTTCACAATTCAGAAAGATAAACAGGACCTATTACAGAAGGAATACAGAGCATTGTATGTAGCAACTTATCTGTCAATGGAAAAAGAGACAGCAATAAAAGAAAAAATTCACCTCCCCTTTAAAGTAAGAAAGAATATACAAAGGGAAGATTTAAATGATTCGCAGTCTAGAAAAGCGGGAAAATATTCTTAACTACAGTACTGTCAAACCACATACAACACTCAATAATTCTTTTAATAGATATTTGGAAAAGATGACTTGTGACCATAAAGCTATTTTGACCTTAACTGGTAGACTTAATTCTGAGATTAGGCAATATTAAAGAAATGTTTCAATAAACCCAAACAATTTTACCAAAATGTCTCAGTGAATGCAATGGAAACTAAGAAGACAAACAAATTTTCTTCCCACAGAGTATGATGTGGTTTGACAATACTAATAAGCCAAACTAACACTAAGTTGTCAAAAGAGTCTTGCAGCCTTACTCTTCTCTCACCACAATTTCTTACTCCTTCCTTTGGAAAGCACTGAGACTCTTCTGACCTAACCGAGACTCAATTCAAGGAACTAATCCTTGAAGAAACTATTTTTTTTAATTTGCTTTCAGATGAGAAGACAGAGATTCAACAGCAATGCTGGAGGAAGAAGCATAGGGCTGCCAAAAGGGGCAGAAAACAGAACTCTATCTAGTCTTTACATCAGCTGAGCTGTTCTGTCAAGCTCCAGCTTCAGTCCCTGTAGCTCAGCTCTAAGATGTACCAGCCCTCTCTGCTCTGTTAGTTGCTGTCTCACTCTTGTTACAGCTGTTTTCAAAGAAGTTTGAGTCATTAGGATCTCACCTGAAATCAGAGGCACAGATTGCCAGTTCATTACATGAGTTTTTTAAAACGCCCTCACAACTTTCTATTACTACTAAAAATCATATCATCCTACAAATATCTCATGTGGATAAAGCAGTTCTGTGGTTACCCATCACAGCTGAGCAAAATTTACAAATTCCGCGTAATTCGGTGAAGACTGGAGGAGAGCGTTTTTCCCTCTTGTGAAAAATCAAATTTTATTTTACTATTTAACTATTTTTTCCTATTGACATTGTCAACATCAAAAGATTCTGCAATACAAAGATACAATACTAAGATCCACAAAAAGTCAGACCATAACACTGGGCAGGAGATTTCTTACCAGGACTGTTCACAAGCTAAGGAGTTCACTTTCACAAATCATTGCTTACCTTTTCTAATGCAGATCAGTTCATGTACACCACAAGTTCGTTCTCCACCTGTGTGGAAATACATCATTAGAAAACAGTTACAAATAAAATGTCTTTTGTTTCTTAACAAAGTTTATAAACAGTGTAAAAGAAAGTTCCAAAACTCCATCATTTAACAAAAATGAAGATTTAAGAAGATTGACTAAACAAATTTTCAAATAATATGTTTGGAGAAAACAATAAATGTACCTTTGGCTTAATATGGCTAATGGTGGTACATTACACTGAATTTATACAGATAAAATCACAAAAGCAAGCACCTTAACTGAAGCCACACTAATGTTTCCCAAGTATAAAACAAAGTTTCCTGTTTGGAGGGAACTACTCTACAGAATGCTATCTACAGAGGAATTGTCAAAATATCAAAAATATTTGCACCATAATAGAATAGCAAAATAGTATTATGATTACCTACCATGGATTAAAAAAACCCCCAAAAACCCAAACCTATTAACAAAGTCTTGGTTTGCCTAGAATTTCTCCTTTAGATATTTTTTAAATTAAAAAAAAACAGCTGTATAGAAGTTTAGATATTTATTATTTTTTATTATTAGATAGATATTTACTTGAGAATAATAAAATTGTTGCTTGAAATACTACGATTTTGTTTACATTTTAATAAAAAGCATTTTAATGTTGGGATTACAGCTTGTAAACAAAACACCAACACATAATATCTAAACTAAAAATATTTTGGAATTATATACCCCAGGATCAAACCTTAAAATTCCAAATTACATCAAGCTATGGCTTCTCTTAAGTACACCCTAACGCACTCAGCCTTTTTCCACTGAGAACAAAAGAGTGCATGGATATGAATACAGAACTGAGGGGAACTGCCTGGGTTTTCATACCCAGTTCTCTGCAATCTCATGAAAATACAAAACAGAGTCCCAAAACATCTATTTCGTATGCACTAATCACTCCTTGGCTCCAAACACCTCAAAATGCACTAAAACAAGCTTTAGGTAGTAAAATTCTTCCCATGTCAAAAATATGGAAATTATATAGCACTTATTACTTTCCTCCATTCCACAATAAATTAATTACGACATACAATACAGCATGTAATGATACCAACCAATGCTTAAAACTCTTAATTGGTAACACTAGCAGATGGATTGTAAAGCTTTAAGAAAATACCTGTATTTCGACTTAAATTTACACTGCAAAGAAATAACTGTAGGAAATCAATACACTGGAGGGAGAAAGGATAAAAAGGATCAAATAAATGGAATAAAACATAACTCTTAAAAAAAAATTAAATGTCTGTGAAAGTAAAAAGAATCCTCATTTTATGTCAACATACTCAAAAATATGAAATACAAGCTTCAAATACACTCTTGAATGTGAAATTAAGTATCAGTGAGTCTGAGGATCCCAGGAGTTTTGTAGTCATCACCCTTACAAAAGCCAGTTGTAATAGCAATATAATTCCCTCTTTTCAGTGCATTCTAGAAACTGAGCAACATCATTTTCATTCAGAAAGCATTTTGGAAGGAAAATATAAGAAAAACTAAATTAAAAATATAATCCGCTTTGAAAATAACAAGGCATTAAAAAAACAAACAAACAAACCAAGCCCAAAACCAGACAGAGGGGGAAGATTACAATCTTCTTTAAAGTCATTGCAATCATCTTCAGGGTACAAAAGATAAACCAGAAGAGTGACTGAAAGTCTTCTCCCTTGAATTTTTCCCCTGTTAATTTTAAATTCAACATTGAAGAAAAACTACAAATTACAGGAAAAAATAAAAGGATTTGTCATTACACAGATGCTAGACAGTTAAAAATAAAGATTCACTTAGGATGGACTGAGGGAAGAGAGCAGCAATAAATTTTAGCTATATTCAGTACTCTCAGTGAAATCAACCAGTTTGAAATAATATCACAAAATACTAATTTTAGGCTTGGATTCTGCATTGCTACCTATTGTTTTCTAAAGCAAGAGATCTTTACTCAAACATTTAGCTTCTAATATGATGTTCCACTAAATAAAGCCTTTACATTAACCAACAAGTTAATTTTTATTGACCACAAGGCTACAAAATAAATTTATACCATTTAACAGGCATTCAGTCAGGATTTTATTCCTTTTCATTTTGCTAAAAAACACTAGAATGTTATTTCTTTTTTTAATAGGTGATTCATTTATTACTTTTCTTGCAAACTGCTTTTGGATGGAAATTGGCTGTTAAATAAAAATACATTAAGTGATATAAGAGTTAAAGAAAGCATCTTTTATATTTTAAATTAACCAGTGTATTAAAGAAGTGAAATTTTATCCTCAGTTGACCTGGACAGATTCTTCTCTCCCCCTGGGGTCCTCAAAACTGTGGAACTAATACATTATTCACACCTTGCTTTTATTCATGGATTAACAAATAAACCCAAGTTTTTCCATCTTTCCAACTCCCAAGAATTCTCTCAGCATTTAATAAACTAGTTAGTGAAAGAAACCAAACTAAAAATATGGAAACATTCTGCATGACAGCAAGATGTCAACCATTAATTTAGCATTTCAGCCTGAAAATAGTGGGTTTGTGTTGGTTAGCCCACAAATCCCAACAGTTCACTGGCATGACACATTTAAATTTTATTCTTTAAACACTATTTTTAGGTAATTTATCATAGTATAGTGTTAGTTCACCATAATGTTATGGTTAATTAAAATTGAAGCTCGATTTAGACACAAATTATTATTAGTTCCATTTAATTTTGACTATGAGCATGATCTCCTACTTAAGATTTTAAGGTTTTAAGTGAGTTTGCATATAAAACTACATAATACTCTGTCCGAAATGTATTCTGAGAACAGAAACAAACCCACCTGGATACACAGAGCTTTTCATAATATCAGACTATGGAAGTATATGAAAAATAATGAAAGATCAAGTAATTTCAGAACTGCACATTCAACAAAACATTTTCCTTTTCTTGAGCAAGAAGAACCACTTAGTGGTCAAAAAAATCTAAGGCATCCAAACATTTAACACAAAAAGAATGGCCAGATGTTTTCCAGAAGCAGCTGAAATATCTGATGAAATCTAATTTTTTCAATTTAAGACAAAGGTTTTGTGTACCAAGTCTCTATTTGCCAAAATTACTATGGCAGCAAAAAGATGAAAAGAACATCAAAGAAGATGAATATCGAATTTTGTAGTAACTGAAAAATTTATGTCTTTCTAAACTAGTACAATTCAAAATTCAAAGTTCTGCTATATTAGGAGTTTAGCTGGAACTTCTCCACTAGATGCTGGCAACAATTGTCTGGGGAATTTAGCACAGGCATTACCATAGAGTGATTTAGGTTGGGAATGAATGACATCTGGTGTTCTCAAAGACTTCGGAGCAGAACCGGGACCAGCATTACAGAAAGTTCCTCCAAACCTCAACCAACCACGCTGTGCAATGACCATAACTCCAAGACCTCTTGGGCACCAGTGGTTCTCAGGGGGAAGGGGTCACTCACCCCTGCCACTGCAAGCACTTCTACCTTAGAGCCAGCCAGGACTCCCCTTGATGTATCTCACACCCACTGCCGCATCTGTCTTCACTGGGCAGCTCGAGAACCCATCTCCATCTCTCAGACCCCCTCGTACAGTGAAAGGCTGCTGCTGTAAGAGTGCCTGTCAGGTTTCCCCAGACTACACAAATGTATTTCCCAAGCCTCTCCTCATGTGCCATGTACTCTCAGTTCCCTCCCAGCTTAGTGGCACTTTGCTGAGGTCTCTCCAGCTTGCCAGCCTCTCATGCTGGATTGACACAGCTGGATACAGGCCACAGACACGTGGCTGGTCCGTGTTCAGCTTGCTGTTCACCAGGATACTCAGGGTCTTTCGTTCAGAGGTGCTCCTGGCCAGCCTGCCTGCAGTTGGTAGTACAGGGCTTGGACTTCATCTGTCCTTGTGGAAGATTCTGAGGGTCCTTCAGCCCACTCTGAGCTTGATGGGTGCTCAGGTAGCAGCCGTTCCCTCCGGATTATTAACTACTCCTCCCTGGCATCATCTATAGCCAGGGTATATTCCATCCCACCAACAAACATGGCACAGTCCCAGTTCCAGCACCAAAACTGTGATGCAACTCAGGCTGCTGCATAAGAAATTCATTATTCTTCAGTTCAGTAACAAATCCATGTTCGTAGCAGCAGAACATTATACTGTATCACAAAAGCCTTTTGTCGGTGGGTGTAATTTTTCGGATGCACTTTTTACATGATAAATTACTTTCCTGCTGAGAACTGTTTTTTAATTAGCATTTTCATAAGTTTGGACCACATTCAACAAACATTTACTTAACATTTTATTCAACAATAGACAACTATTTTTTCCCTTGGCAAACCCACGACATTCCAGTGCAGAACGACAACACTGAGCAGGTTGAGTAGCAGGAACAGGGTGCTACAGTGTAGAAACATAAAACAGGATATAAACGATAAAGCCTAACACAACATTAATGTTACCATGTCTAAGCATGTGGAAATGCTTCTGCTTCTGCCAGGAATGCAAGAGACTCAGGAAACCCATTCTTATGCTAAGCATTTCATACAACACACTACAAATTTATTAAAAAAGACAACTGTAATGAAAGACTTCTGGGTTCCATATACCAACAAATCTACTTGAAAAATTGCCTCACACCGTGAACTGAATTTAAGGAAGAATCTGGGTTTAGATGATCAGAGAGCTAACTAGTGGAAAATAAACAAAGCTGAAGACTTTCGCGCAACAGGAACTCTACAGCTGCCGTCAGTGTCTTCCCTGTAGGGGCTTCATACAAACATTAGCCCATCCTCACTCATGGTGTAAACTCACCTCTTCATTCCTTTAGTATTCTTTTTTACAGTTTTAGTCTACAGCTAATACTGCATATACAGAAACTGAAATGTTTAAAGTTAAATGCTTGGAACTAGTCAAAAAGCAAACTAAAAAGCAAACAACATTGGAATTTATAAGGAGAGAGACAGCAAGATAAAAAAAATACTTGCTATTTTCTGTACTTATTTATATGTCTACATCTTTTACATTTTGTGCAGTTTTGGTCTCCTCTTGATCCCACAACCTCAAAGAATGAAATAGAACCACGGAAGACACAGAGAAAGACCAAGAATAGTCAATGAAAGTGGTTAAAACAAAAATGATTTCCATATGAGGAGGGCCTTAATAGACTAAGACTCTTGGACCTGGAAAAAACCCTACAACAGATGGTGGACATGAACAGGTAAATATAGAACAATTATTCACTGTCTAGCCCACTAATAAGAGAAATAACTATCAGACTAAATTAGCAGCAGACATGTTCAATACCAGAAGTTTCCAGGAGTAAAAGTCAGAAATCTATGTTCTGATTTTACAATACAAACTCCTACTGTAAAGACTGTCTTTCTTGCTAGCATCATTTCAAAAGATCCCTATCTAGAAACTTCTTAGCCTAAGGACAGGTCATCTAAGATTATTTTGGGTTTTGTATATTATAATCACAAAAGTAGTGACAAACATTACAACTTTTTTTTCATGGGAAATACTTTCTTTTTAATTATATTTGTAATCAACAGAACCAACGACACTGATCAACGAATTAGCAGTGACAACTGATCAAGAATAGCATAGCCATTTTTGTTTCTCAAACAAATTTTGCACCCAATCCTACCCACACTGGAATATATGGAAGCATCTATATGGACTGAAAGTCTCCAAAAGGAGATGGATTTTCTAAGCTAAGTCATAAAGTAGAGAGGTTACTTGGGAACTTCTCCCCTCATCATGAAAATAGTATTACCTCTGCTCCCAGGATGACCAGAAACTTCTCTTTCCCTACTCTTCCGACAACTGAAATATAATTAACACTAAAAAAATATTACTAAGTTCTTTATTTCACTTTGTTCTCAGTCAAGTACTTCCTCAGATAAGTCTTACTGGCGGAAATGAAAAAATACAGTAAATATAAGTAGAAATGGAAACATCCAGTATAAATGGTTCAAATCTGACCTAAAACCTATAATTTCTTCTACTAAAAATGGAAAGAGAACCAGCAGCTACAAAAAGAACTTCACTGAAAATGACAAAAAGATTAAATACACATTGCCAAGCAATGTACAATGCTATCAAATGTTCAGGAAATAAGAAAAATGTCAACAACAAAAGCTGACAGCGAAAAAAGGATGAAAAATTAGTATGACTTTAAGCAAATTCCTACAGTTTTTAATAAACACCACTAATTACTACTCTAGAGCAAAGTTTCACAAGAGAAAATAAGCTGAAAAACATTTCTTCTTTTAAAAGGACTCTATGTTCTATGTAGAATAATATACTCATAGAAATAGTATGAAATATTTCAGATAATGCAGTAAGTTTGTGATACAAAGGGAAATTACCACAAAGAATTTGTATTGCAAAAGATTCCACTTAGTAGGAAAACTGCTTATTTTAGCCTATAGAAGAAAAGCACCTGTAAGATGTGTCAGTCATACTGAATTTACCCCTTCTCACATCAAAGATTATTCTCCTCTGCAGAACGGGACCTATTCGTTCAGAAACTCAACACTCATTTGCTGTCTTATCATTAACTTTTGAAATCCTCTCGACACTTCCCTGTCTTACTCTACAAAAAGATTTACACAGAAATCAGGAAATATTTCCCATCTCCAAGAGCGAAATGCACAAAAATTAGGAGGTTCAGTGATTAATTGCTGACTTGAAATCCACTTCAACTTTTACACACAACATGGGCCCTTGGCCTCATGCAGTTCAAAACCTGACAATATTCAGGAAAATGTCTGAGAGTATCAGCTGTGAATCCCTTGCATCATTCACTGCAAAAGCTGGAAGAGATATAACTGAATTAGATTGAAGAGAAAATAAGACCTAATGGTTAAAACACTTGAAAGTTCTCTGGAAGGCAGCAAAACTCTTTCCTTTCTTAGAGGTTCCCTGTATTTTGATGGCAATATGAGCAAATGTTTTTAATCAGGTCATGACTGTGTGTTTGCTTTCCTGCATGCCCATCTTGAACGCCAAGAATTCCAATTTGCAAAAGTGCTCAGCATTAAAAATTAAGAGAATTCAAGAAAAATTTCACTCTGAACACATCAACTGTTCTTATATTAAGTATGATAGCTTCATCTCAGCCCACGGGGAACTTGTCAAAAAGAAGTCTGTAAAACATTAGAGGTTAGGTGGGATTTTTAAAAAGAGGTAGCCCCTTTTGTTATCGAAAAGATAAGGGACCTACCAGCTTTCTTCATTTCAGTAGATTCAACACTACAGAGACAATGGTGCAAGACAAATCCAACCCAGGATTTGGTGATTTTGCCTATGGCAGAAGGTTTCACTGTCATCAGCAAATAATGCAGGAAATCATCCTCACAGTGACAATACCATGCAACACTCACTGAATAGTTTCCACTAAAGACACTGAATAAGCATAAGAGAGCATTAAACCAACTCTGTGTGGCTGATCCAATATGATATCTTGACATGTGATCCACCACACATTTGACAAATGTGCTTAAAAGTGGGCCTAAGTACAAAATATGTCTTCTTATATTTAGGCTTCATTAAATACTGATGCTGCTGCCCAACCCCTGCCCTGGCAGCACCAGCTTGGATTCAGAAGCACTACTGTCATTTCAGGTCAGCACTAACTTGAGGATCTCCATGTCACCTTACACCCTTCTAGTGCACACTGCAGTGACACCTGAATAGCCCAGGTAACTGGGAAGCCAAGATAAAACTGTTCCCCAGGCCAGGTTCAACCTACAAGCTACACATGATACTCCTACTTAAGCTCTGTAAGCAGCTCATTGCTCTGTTTTTTCCTTTTCTAGATTCTGGAAATTTGCAGCTAGGCATAGTTTTCATGTGACCTATATGAAGCAGCGTTCTAAATACACTCTTTTCATATCCATAAACAAAAAGTAGGTTCATTCCATAATTTTTGTCTTTGTTTCCCAAGGAAATGAGGGTTATATAATTAAACAGTTCATTTCCTGCCTCATCCTTGTATTGTTTACAAATTCTCTGACTAATTTAAGACAAAATTGTCAGAAAGTTTTAAGAACCTAATTTAATGTTTCATAAAAATCACCAATCAAAACACAAACATAGGCCCCACCAAACACAAGGACAGCCCATGAGCCAATAAACCCTAACAGAGCACACAGAGGTGCAGCTGCCTGCTCCAAACCAAACAGCTGGAAGATGGGGAAAAAGAAGGGGACAATCTTCTGAGAAACGTCAGAGAGATCAGAACACTTCACAGACACTCAAGAACAAAATTATCAAAAAGGTACATACTTGGCAAAGACCTTGACCTCTACATCATGAAGGAGAAGTGTTAAACTGATAGGAACACAGGGGGAAAATAGGGGAAACCATGTTCATTAGTCTCATTATTCTAGCAATAACTTATTAGATGACAACACCACATTGTAATTCTTTCATCTCTACTAGATTACTTTTATCTGTATAGTTCATTACTCTCTTTAATACTACTTCTCATTTCTTAGCACTAAACTCCTCAGAGTGGAAACCATATGAAAGAGTTTAAAACCAAAAAGACTTAGTTCAGTCTGAAAAGGTTCATCTCCAGATGTATTCCCCTCCTCGAGAAATGTAAACTTGTATAACCTGTGCTAGATTACAGCATGTTCTAGTGCAGCCCAAAAATCTTGTAAAAGTAGCTTCATGAGGATATACACAATTCTGCCTTAGGTTATAAAACATTCCATCTGTGACCTCTAACATTTCCTTGCCCCCTTCCATGCAATGCAATGTGGTTTCCATTGCTAGCTCCTCATCCAGATCTCTCCCCTCTTAAGGCAGGCACCAAAGCTTTGCTATTGTTTAAAAGAGTAGAAGCAGCATAGAGAAATCAAGTTAATGCTGCCATGAGGAACATTATCACAGTGGTGCTGAAGGATTCTCAGAAGTCACTCAACTTTCTTCCCCACTCCCAGCAAACTGCCACAAGACCCCAGGCTTGGGCACCAAGAGATGGAAGGATTTTAATCTCAGACTGCCCACCAGTCTGGTTTTACTGCTGCTTTCAGTTCAACCTCACTCACTACCATGTTTGACAACTCCCCATTCTGATACTCTCCATATTAATCCTCCCCTACAAAAAGGGGACATATTAAGCAATAAATAACCTTGCATCATAAAACAGACCTCCTAGTAAATACTAACTGTGTTTTGGAAGATAACTATACAGAAATAAGAAATGCAAATACAATTCTTTAAACTCGTTGAAGCCAGAACTTTTCCAATAGAGTTGTTCTCTGATGTTTCCTCACGAATCTGAGATTGCCTGACCTATGCAAACTGTAGCTTGGTGTCTTTCTAAAGAAATACAAACAGAACATGTTTTAACATGACATGAACTTTCTAAAGAAAAAGATGTAAGAGCTCCTGCAGTCAACAGATTAGGGCTTTGAACCTGGTCACATGAAGAATACTTGTATTTTAAACCTCTGTCAGTGAGCATAACAAAGCACTGACATTGACCAAAAGGGTCACTGGCCAGGGCCAGTGGTTCTCTGTAACTCTTGATACAAAAAGCCTCACTTTTACAAAAACTTTGGAATTTAGTGTTAGAACCACTGGAGGCTGGTATGCCAACAAAGTGACACTGGAAATGGTACTTCCACATCTTTAAGAACAGCCAAAAGCAGTTAAAAAATTCTATATTAATTTGAGCTCTTTTTTAGTTTTATGCACTCTTCACATCTATGTCCAGCCTTGAAGGAGTTTTGAACTATTTTATATTTATTCTTCAAAGGGAAGTTAACAATCTTCCTTATTTTCTCTGCCTCTACCAAAAAAAAGAAAAAAAATATTTTAAAATCTGACCAAATGCAGCATCCTTAAAACTGAGCAAAGGATTTTCTCTGTTTACTTAAATACATTTACAAACTTACTTTGACACAATGCAAATTCTGTATTTTGACTGTTTGGACTAGAAATCCCATGGTTTGATGCTGCCTTCAAGAGTTAATATTCAACCCAATCAAACTCGTATTTTTAAACACTGCTGGCCAGAACACAGTACTGCTAAAAAGCACAGTTAAGGTGCACAAACGGGAGGGAGAGATCATCAAGATAAGGAATAAAAATTGTAACACCTACCAACAACTCTACAGCAATCAGCGAGTCAGTGGAAAACAAAGAGGAGGAGGCATGTAAGCTACAGGCTACAGCACATAAATACATTGCATTTGCTGTCTTCAGGAAGAGTCTTAAATCAAAACCTGGCAGACCACTTTCATGATTGGATTTTTTTTAATCCCACCTCACATTTAAATGCAAACTATGCACCCAATTTTCTCAAGAGCTTAAGTCCCATTTTGGATATTTCATGTAAGCATCTACAAGATAGTTGAGCTATTTCTGAAGTCTGGCCATAATGAGAAGTGTTGCATTCTTTTAAAGGCTAGATTGCTTTATTCATCCATGACTATTTGTTTTAACTTTTAAGAAGTAATACCCTAAATCCTCTGAAAATACTACACACGAATTTCACATATTGTGAATATTTTCAGATCTAACAGATCCTCACAGATTTCTGGGATAATGCTGCCTAAAATGAAAACAGAGACAGATTTTGAAGGATAATTTTTTTCTGAGCTCGAGTTATGTAAAATGTACAGCCCCAGCAAAATTTTTTGCTATCTTTTTGATAATATTAAGAGGACTTTTCAGCAGAAAAGAACCCAGCCAACACAAAGCTGGCCAGCTCAGACTCCTGATGTGCATAGCTTCCAAGACAGGGTGAACATGCAGCTTTGCTTGAGCAGTGCAACTTCTCCTTACAGAGGCCTGAATTACTAATCCAGAGAAACTGACAGCAGAGAAGCATCCCACATGCGAAGTAAACCAGAACAGTTTGTTTCCCACACACACACACAGTTTTCCGACATCCTTTAAGTTGTAACAACAGATGCTTTCAGAAAGAAACACCTCGGCGGAGCAAGCTGCATACCTTAGGTCGTTATCTGGCTAGAAATAAAGTTCTGTTTGCTGGGGTCTGTTCGTTTTGGGGGTTTTTTTGTAATGGATTTCTAACGAGGTGTAAAATTACCCTCAGAGTAGAGAGGAGAGGTTTCAAAGCAAAGCTCAGAAGCCCTGCCTTTGAAGATGAGCATCTCCAAACAAACCCAACAAGTGTTTAGTACATCTCGCTCCTTTGTTGTTGTTGTTGTTTCTAAGTGATGACTAGAAAGATCTGCGGACAGCAGCTCCTGTGCCGCCTGTTAGCTCTCAGCAACCGGCGGACAGCAGAGAGCATCCCTCGCCCGGGGACTCCGATTTCAGAGACTCCGGGGCCAGGAGAGTGACAACGAGTTTTAGAGCAGTTGGCAAAGTCCCTGCGGGGAGGGTGGACAGGGCTGCGCACCTCCGGCACCGACACCCCGGGTGCGGGGGCCCGGCGGTCCGGGACCCGGGGCGGGCAGGGGC
>VZTN01018444.1:39259-203201 GCA_013400515.1 Erpornis zantholeuca
GCCCGGCCCCGCCCGCCGCGGGCAGCCCTCAGCGCCTCACGGCCCCGCGGAGCGAAGCCTGCCCACCGGGGGAAGCTCTGGCGCTTCCCACGGGTCCCTTCACTGGGTTTCTTTCCCAAAAAGCGAGTGGCTGGAATAAAACCCAAAGCAGTAAGTGTCAGCAAAGCCTTGCTTCACAGAATCATAAAATATCCTGAGTTGGAAGAAATCCAAAAGGACCATCGAGTCCAACACCTGGCCCCGTACAAGACACGCCAAGAGTCAAACCATGTGTCTGAGAGCATTGGCCAAAAGCTTTTTGAGCTCTGCCAGGCTTCGTGCTGTGAGCACTTCTTTGGGTAACCTGTTCCAGTGCCCAAACACCCTCCGGGTGAAGAAGCTCTTCCTAATATCCTAACGTCCCCTGACACAGGTTCAGGCCCCTCCCTCGGATCCTGTCACTGGGCACCACAGGGAAGAGGTCAGTGCCTACCCCTCCTCTTCCCCTCACGAGGGAATTGTAGACTGCAATGAGGTCTCTCTCCTCTCAGTCTCCTCCAGGCTGATCAGACCAAGTGACCTCGGCCACTCTCAGGTTATGATAAAACTGGCTTGGATCATTAAATTAACTACTCATATCTATAACTGAACAAAATTGCTTGTGGCAGCTCTTGTACTGCCTCTACAGATTGTCTTTTCCAGGATTCTTTTCCCTTTCTTTTAAAATACCGTGCTGAAACTGTCATTTGGTGATAAATTTAAAGGAAATAGATTCTCCCCCTGTATTCCACTCTCATGAGAACGCACCTAGAATACTACATGCAGCCCTGTGGCCACCAACATAAGAAGGCTGGGGACCTGTTGGAGCTGGTCAAGATGTGTTGGAACCTCTGTTGTTACTCCTTCCTCTGTCCCACCTGCCACAGGTTCTTCCTCTCCCTTCCATGCCTTTTCCTCAGCTCTCTTGCACTCGTACCAGCCTCTCTTTCCTTTCCTGTGGTTGTTCTCCCAGCCATGATATCCTTCTTCTACACTCTCTTCCTCGCCTGCCAGAAGTGGCAAAAGGATCATCACAGTGTGCAGAGGACAGAGTTCTGCAAGGCCCTGCAGTGCTTACCACAAGGATCCAGAAGGACGTCTGAGGCTAACTATGCATGGCTCCTGCAACTAAGAGAGAAAACAGCTGAGCAGATCACTTGTATTATGGATTTTACATTGGAATCTTTCACAGGATGTAAGATGTACATAAAACCCAGGTACTGTGACAGAAAGTCCTGCTAGCATTTGGAACTATAAAAAAAACACATTATGACATGCAAACAGGTTTCTCATACATGTGTAGTCTGACCAAACATAGGAAAATTTTCCCAAGATGGTAAGAAGGAATACTTTTCGTACCAGTATCATCTTTCTGCCAAATGTTTAGTCACCATTCAAATCCTGGAAGCAGTAATCCCCTTCAGCCTCACAGCCTTCAGATATCTTTTGTCGTATAAAAAAATCAATGTGTTTTCTCAAATTTGTTCTTCACCTCAGGAGAAAAAAAAAAAGTAAAAGTGAGGCATTTAAAAGCACAGTCAGACTGAGCAAAATGGTTATCTTGAAAAACTCAAGTCCCAAATGACAGACATGTGTCCAGACCAGAACCAACTGTAAAAAAGATCTTAAAAGAGAAAATGTCAGCAGAGCTTAATGGCAAATATATTTCTCTGTACCAGCACTGACATTTACCTCAAATACCCCAGTGATTTGCTGTTCTTCCTCTTCCCTCCATGTCTTTTCCTCAGTTCTCTTGCTCCTGGAAAGTGTTCCAGCCCTGAAGATTTCAGTACAATTTGTGTTGATGGACATCTTTCTGATGATATTACTGTATTGAGTAGAGGGGTGAAGATTCCTCTGGGATCAAGTACATGGCTGGAGTTATTATTCTTCTCTGCTATGTTTTTTATTTCTCCCCCTGCTTTTGGCATTATCCCCAGTATGAAGGAACTACCAGTCAGATGTCATCAAATCTTTCCAGGGCGCAGACATCCACCCCTACAGAATCCAGCATATAGTTCTTGAGATGCTTAAAAAGTCATCCAAAATTTTTGGAGAGCCTCACATGTCATCACAATTCCATGATTCATGTATGCAATTACCATAATGGGATGCAAAAGTTCATGTCATTGGACAAATTCTTTCTGAGGGTGAGAAATGAACCTTTGTGAATCAGAGACAATATAATTGTAACTCTTGGTCCAGGGGTTTAGTTTTCAAAACATAAAAGAAACATATAATTTCCACAAAAGTAATGAAAGCTCAGTTTGGAAAAACAGTTTCAGGACAAACATGATTCCACATCAACAAAGAGATGGCATGAAAAGCATGTGTAAGGAACCAAAACACGACTTTTTGGAGCTATGCTGAATCAAATCTGTTCTATTTGTGCTTAAGTTTCACAAGTACATGTTTAAAATTTCTAAGCTTTATTCAAACAGCAGATATTCCTGCCCACCACCATAACAGCCTCATTTTTTTCAGTGTTACCAGGAGAGACAAATCATGAACAAGATTCCAAAATTCAACTATTTTAGTTTTGTTCCTACGGTGCAGCTGAGACTGTGTAAGCCATAGCTTCATCCATTCCCTGCTCGAAAGGAAAGGAGCACAGCTGGTCAGTGTGGATGTGTCAGAAGCTTTCTTCTGAATCCAGTGGGCAATTCATTTGGAAGCATTTACATGTGATCCTATGAGCATGCCCTTTGTGGAATAGTACAGCTGGACACAAATGTGACTACAGCTCAACTCCAGACCTAAAGTAAAGGTGATAAATCCATAATGTACAAACAATTTACAGGTTATCAAGAGTTCCCTGTCAAAGGGAAGAACCTTTTGTGACAACAGGTTTGCTGACAGCAGTACAACTATCTGACAGATACAGGATAAATTTAATCCCATAAACCCTAAACTTTTCAACAAACTACCTACACAGGAGAAATTTCTCCCACTGCACTGATGGGAAGGCTCTTTGGCAATTAAAACCAAAAGCTGCTGGAAAATTTGGCATGAGTGCTCTAGGAGGAGAAATAAATTAAAGATCCATTTGAGGCATGATCCTTGCCAAACCATTTTGGATTTTCTCTTTCATTTTTGCCATAATCTTAGTATTAAACCAGATACGATTTTAGAGTCTCTGCTTCATGAAAATTTAGAATATATGAAAACCCTATCAGGTATGAATGAAAAGACTAACTGAAGGGTTAGAAAACACAGACTATCAGTAACCAGAAATGTTGAAGCCCTAGATTAGTAATCTGCTAATTAAGATGTCAGGCAGATAAGCTATCTATAATTGTCACGATGTGAACAAAGTGAGTTCACGATTGAACATACAGTGGAGGAAAATTTCCAACGGCTGGATGTAAATTTTCCAGTGGAGTACTGCCATTTCATTCAGCTGTAGGTACTCTGCAGAAACACAGTGATTTCACTGAAGTGCCATTGGGGAAGGGGGAAAAATATCCAAGGTCTTGCTTTTCAGAAAAAAGCTTTTAATTTCAATACTTTTTCCTTCATATTATACTTCAGCATAATAATGACATTAAAAAGAAGCATCTTGACTTTATCAATATAAAATCTTTCAGTTAGGAAACACAGTCTTTTTTTGAAGTTTCAATTAATGGGGCATTCCAAAACTCTGTGTGTGCAGCCACACCTTCCCATGTATTTCTCCCTGGTTGTATTTCAGTCTGGAAAGAAAACAGATTTTTAAAAAAGGGATCAAAACTCCCACAAAACTGAAATTCTGAGTTTTTGACCAGGAGCCTTAAAAAGGTCCCAGCAAGAAACACAATGTTTTAGAGCTCCAGGATGTTCTGTCCTTGCAGATTATTTATAGGAATGCAAAAAAATGTGGTGCAGCAATGCTGAAGTGAAGAGACAAATAGACAAACTCAAAATCTCTAACTCCTAATGCTGAAGTTAAAACACGACCTCTGAAACATCTTCAAGAAAGATCTCCAAAGATATTATTACTCCAGCAGATGAAAAGATTGCTAAGAATTATAATACAGTGCTGTGTCTTAATTGATTTGGGATATCAGTTTACAACTTCCCGTAAGGATTTTTGGCAGCAATTTCATGAACACTGCCAATCAGATTTGCAATCAGATTAGTTTCACATGCACAGTGTTCTTTATTAGGACATTAAATGCCTGACCTTTCAATGTTAAGGTTTGCATTATCAAATTTTTTGGCACTAAGTAAATAACCTGTGACTCTTACTTATCTTCTCATAGTTTTTGAAAGCTAGAGAAGATAGCTTGAGCCCTCTGGAATTGCAAAGCTACATGTGGTAAGAGTGATACATCAGATACACTCAAGTCTCCACTTTTTGGAAAAGAATCATAAATCATAATAATCATAACCTGACTCTTGAAGCAAATGATTTGGCCAAAAAATACTCGGTGTGTAACTTTATCTTCATGAATAAATGATTGAGAAACTGGAAAATAGTGTTTCCAGCAGCACCTTCCTTCTGCCAAATTTGGGACTCCACAAGGTCGGATTTCCAACTGGGGATACAGTGAGCTATGAGCTAAATCAAAATGGAAAGATTTTTATTCAGATTCACATGGTTAATCCATGGGTAATGCATCTGCTACCAGCAGAAATAAAAATTGAAAACAGAAACAAAAATGTGATTTTTGATGCCTAATCATTCTAGTAGGTGTTCAGTTAGCCCTAACTTACATGCAAACTTCAGAGCTGGATGCATAACATAATGACTCTTACTGGTGCACTCGTAAGAATCTTAACTGGCTCAAGCAACCAAAGTTAACATTTTTCCACTGTGTTGCCTTGGACTGTTCCAAAACAAAAACCTCATGAAGGTACAGCTAGGACTATTAAAAAATGCAATTCCAAAGAAGCATGCCAATAAACGAGCACATGTGCTAAAACAAACTACAGAAATGGTAAACCAAAACTGGGCAAAAAGTCACATGCCAAGTTCATGCACAATCCATTCAGACATGCCAGCTTTTCCATGAGAAGCTGAACTAATGAAGTGGGGGTCCTGCAGATGTAGTTCTGTACCACTTTTCTCCATCTGATGCTCTCCCATCTCTACCTTATCCCCAGGATATCCTCTGCTACATTCCTAGTGCTAACAGGACATGTTGCAATTATTCTGGAGCTTTGAACAACCTGTTTGAACAGTTGAGAAGCTGCCAAATGAAAGGTACAAATGATGAGCTGTCATAATTGCTTCATTCTCCTGACCTTTTCTTCAATGAGGGCACTAGTTTCATTCTCTTTCCTCTACACAGAAGATAGTTTCCATGAAACTGGAAGGAACCTAATTATTTCTGGTTTCTTGATGAACTTGACCAACTGTTCCTGAGCTGAGGCTTCCCTCAGCTTTCCCAGATAGAATCGTTTGACAAAGAGAACATATTCACATAATCTTAATTTGCTTGGGAAATCACATTAGAAATCTCAAAGCCCAGCAAACAGCCTTCACAACTCCAGCAGAATATGAAAAATGAACAATTCAGCTACACTTAAAAAACAAAGCATACATTTTAATGCAAATTAACAGCAAAAAAGCCCTGTGCTCTTTCAAAGACTGGTATCACATACAAATATTCCAACACACAAATGGATGGGGATTACTGTGCTTTTTTACAGAAGAGCTATGTGAACATCTAATTAGAGAATCCACTGTATAAAAGAGTGATATGAAAACAGGCACGTACGTAGTATGAACGGCCAGTCATTCAGAAAGCCACACCTATTTTCTTAATGGAAAAAATCTTCTTCATCAAAAAGCCATCAAAGGTAATACCATGGAACAAAATCAAATTCAATCTCCCTTATTCATACTTAAAATATTAAAAGGGGATTGAAAGATATGATCCAGTTCTCCTGAAGGGCTATTTTTAGAAAGAACAAGGTCCTGGATACTAACAGATCCTATTGGCCTGGTTCATGCCAGCATAAAATGAATGACCTTGCTGTCACAACCTCATCTGATGGAAATGAAAGGCTGCAAATGGTGTGAACAGAGACTGATCTGCAACAAGCTGTAAAACCACAGCATATATAGAGGCAGAGTTAAAGCTGTCAGTGTTGGTTATTAAAACATTTAAATCTCAGATTGCTTGAACGGTACAGAAGTTTTTCTGTCAGGGTGTTCTTAAAGCTGGTTGCTCACCAGCTGGCACTGAGGATGCAAGAGTGGGAGAGATTCTCTTCCCTGTGGCCCAGACAGCTCGGAAAACTGGTGCCTGCATAGGTGGTGGTGTCAGCACGGGGAGTTAATCGTGATACCAAGGAAAGGGAAGTGATAAGAGATTCACAAGGTGGTTTTTCAGCGTTAGTTACCCACAGCATGGATGCCACTCCTAGCAAAACCTACCCACAGTTGCTGTTCTTGGCTAACCTTGACAAAGTCACTCCTGTTGCCATGAAACATCTTCCTTCGCTCTCACTCTTCATCTCCCTCTAATTGCCTTTACTGCACCCTCTGATTCTGTGCTTTGCTTCTCTGCCCTCCCACCTGTAACCTGGTTCGCTCAAGCCGCCACTCCTGGATTGCACTGAGTATTTTTGTGTAGCTGCTCTGCATGTAAAGGAGGCAAAACTGATCTCTGTAGAGGAGGGCGACAGTGTCTAGCAACAAAAGAAAGTGCTTGACAAACACTGTCCCCTTAGCAACGGGATAAGGCTGTAACTGCAGCCAGACCTCTTAGGGTCTCTCTGGAACGAAATGGTATCCTTAACCATTCCTGCTGGGAGGCTTGTGCTAAGAATATAATCTGCATTTCATTTCTCTCTAATTGCAGCAACTTATTTTGTATATGTTCCTGCACAGCTGAGAGCTCAAGCCTGTGGAGTAGTCGTTACTTCCTTTCCCACTGAACTTAGTCCCCAGGAGCAGTATTATAAAGATATTTTAAAACATAAGAAGGGTTCAAAAGGCTGCATCCATCTAATTTCCCATTTCTTTTTAGTGATTAAAGCTTTAGCCTGCCTTTTAATTATTTCAAATATTTCAGTCATACAGCAACATATGATCTACTCTGATTTTTTGACTTAGCAGAGCTGTTCTTAATGCTGTTTCTGAACATACGTTCTGTTCTTACTTTTAAAATAACTACTAGAATATGTCATTCATTCTGATGGCACCACAAATATTCTATTGATGCATTAATGACATTTCTGAATCGAAAGAAAAATTTTACTAAAAATGTATGAGACCTGCAGAATTGTTAAAATCACTCTTATACACAGGAACCTATTTAAATACATTTTTTGATTTACATTTCTATTGCCTTATTAAAAGGCTTCCTTCCATGAAAAAAATTAAATTATATGTAAACTGGGAGTGTAGTGCTGATTCTTTTCAAGGTTGCTCTTTTATACAACTACATCAAGATTAAGAACACTGCATTAGAACTATAGAACCACAAAGCTAAATTATTATGTATATAAAGTACTCAAGCTTAATCTACATTTTTATGGTAATTAATAAAAGCTACTGAATTAGTTCATTAAAACCATTTTATATTTGCTAGTTTAAGCACGTGATTTCAAAAATTGCCCAACCTCCAGTCTGGAATTTAGCTGTTATTTAGCAGAAACTTTCACAAAGATTTCTGAAATACAAATACTTATAAAAGGGGAACTTCACAGAGGCAGAAATTATTTAAGAAAAAAAAAATAAAACTTGGTAGCAAACTAAATTGAGGCTAGTTTGCCACTCAAGTATATAAACCAAACTGTTTTAAAGCAAATCAACCTGCTTTCTCCTTCTCTAAGACCCAGCTTCTTCCATAAGAAATGAAGTGATATATAGTCCAGTCTGACCTCCTTAATTGCCTTAATTATCCTACTGATACACCATGGTAATAAAGGATTTGAATACTGCAAACTTACATTTAAATGAGAAGGTTGTCCATGGAGAAACATCTTCTATCCTAGAAGAGCAGATAAGTAAACATAACTCCTCCAGGGCATGATGGCACTAGGGCAGGACTGGTTTGGTAGGGGAAGGATGAGTTGTGTTTGTAGCATAGGGAACCATGGGGCAGTAAGGTATTAGTCATGTGGCTTCAAAGCCTCCATTTCTGTGTGGTGTGAGTTTGACTTAGTCATAAACTTACTTCAGTTATCGCAATATTTCCCCCGAAAGATGTATCTTAACTTCTCTTCTCTTCAAAAAGCAGACATCTTAAAATAAACTGGTTCATTTCAGATGTATTAAATGACCATCTAGTACTCACGTCTTTTCTAAAAGAGGTAGATGCACAAGTACCTTTGGGAAAAAAATGTAATGGAAAATTCAAAATGTATGTGAAAAATATTCAAAACCCACCACGAAACTTCAAAAATATTTCTCTTAAATCCCAGGTTACTGAGCTGGATTTATCATTATAATATTGTTAAAACTGTGAGGCAACAGCTGTCTAGAATGTCTTTCTAACTTTCTGCCTTCTATGTCCCTTTCCAATATTAAACTTATTTTTCATTCTTTCCAGCTACATGTTACCCGCATCTGGAACCCCTCCACTGCTGATCCTAATCTACACAATTACTTTGCCTTGGCAGTTCTTGTTGGCTCCCAAAGATCTTCTCAGTCCAAGTGAAAGCTGTATTCTCCACCACCATTTTCTTTGCCAATTCTCCCAAAGTCAGTGGTCCTTGCTGCTGGTCATTATCTGTGTGCTCCCTTTCCTGTCCTCTACACACACTTTTGCCCTTGGTAGGCCATTTTTTGGCTCAGTGTTTCATTTGAACCTGCTCCCAATATTCTTCCAACTGCAGCCTATGTGACTCTCCAAAAGAGAAAAGTACTCCACTGCAATTATATCCTTACAGTTTAGGAAAGGTTCTGGCCCTCCTCTAAGTTATTTAATGAGGTTAATCACTCATTGCATAATAGAACATTTTAGTCAAAGAGAAATCAAGTTCCTTTGGTTACCTCTCTGTTGTATCCATCCACACAGTACTATTGCAAGGCAAGGAAAGGAAGTTTCCTTTATTTTAAAAGGTAAATAACAGTGCTATAGAAGTTGTAACCACA
Organism: Erpornis zantholeuca; assembly: GCA_013400515.1. Lineage (NCBI taxonomy): Eukaryota > Metazoa > Chordata > Aves > Passeriformes > Timaliidae > Erpornis > Erpornis zantholeuca. The sequence continues at coordinate 48,309 of VZTN01018444.1, forward strand.
TTGCTCAATAAAAACAGTACCAGGGACCATCCCTTGTCTCTGGGGTCAGTTGGCACTGTCTCCACACTGTGCATGGTCCTGGGTTCTTTTTTTTGTCTCATGAACTGCTCCTGTGGTCCTGTGATAACTGTATCCATGACTTTTTCCCTACTCAGAATATCTCAAATAATACAAGAGCTACATACAGTGCATCAGAGTGTGTATTTGTGGCATTTATTGATATATGGGTAGGTGTTGCTTGCCATTGGGCAGGTTATGAAGGTTCAAGAGGCAGTTAAGGGTGAAAAGCCTGCTGGGAATGTGTATAGGGATTACTATACAGGCGACAGGGACATGGTTTGGGTTTTTCTGTACCACCCAGTGGCAATTTTGGTGTGACAAATGTCTCACAAGCATTTCATGAGGCTAAGGATCAGTATTCCCTGAAGCAGGGCCCCATGTTTATTGGGTGGGCTGGGTGTACTCTGTTCACTTTGCCCAACCATGAATATCCAATGGAGTAGATTTTTCTTACACTAATTAAATGATGAAAAGTTACACATTACAAGTTGTATTTCAGGGTATAGATAACACAATGATACTGATACCAGGCAATTCAGAACCTGGAAGATGACACCATTGTAAAACAATTTGGCTTTGTTCATTCTCTCTGTGGAAAAGTTGCTTCCATAAGCCACTAGGGAATTTATTTTCCAACAGATGTCATATTCAGTAATGTTTTTCTGGTGGAGTTCCTTGGGTTAGTATTTTTTTTATGAAAAGTGTGCTGATATTTCTGTTACATGTCTCTAGCCTAAAGTATGAAGCAAGTACTCAGTCATTTAAAGTTGATAAGATTCACAATTCATGAACTGTGAGTTAATAAACAAACTGAATTAATGAACTTACACAAATTCATAGACTTACATTAAATGAACTACTATGCAGACTGTAAGGGGCGATGGCATATGGGGTCTGACACTGCATGGAAACACTGCCACTAAACTCTAACTTAACACTGCTATCAGACACTGACAAACCGAAATCCAGCATATTCAGTCTAGCAGAGCAGTGCCACCATTTAATCCATCCAAATGCCTAGTCTTACTAGACCTTTTCCTTGGCACAGAGCACAGTTCTCTTAGGTGAGGCAAACCTACTCAAGGCCAGACAGCCAGCATGCATGAGGAAGCTTTTTGCTGCCATGACAGCACAGCCAAGAGAGTTTAGAGCTTGCTTTCTGAAAACGAGGTGAGTTACAATCCACAAAATATTCCTGGTTGATGAAAAGAATAGTATGTAGTTAGGGTACCTGATGTTTATGGAACTATAAAAGCGGTGAGGGATTCTTCTCATCCTCCCTCACTTATAAAACATGCCCATTAGGATTATTTCTTCCCATTGTCACCACCTTTATAAAATTACCCTTCTTCAGCTCACTGCAGGCAATGCTCTTGCACCAAAAGAGAATGAGGAAATAAATTGTCTTTTGCAATAGTGACACGATAGACGACAAATGGCCACAACAAATCACGACATAGCATCCTGCCACTCAATTAACTTTTCCTTGGAATGAGAGGAACATGCTGTCCTGTTTCAGAAATAACAGTGTGCTTGGTTGTAAGCCAGAATCAGTGATTACAGTCAGCAACTTAATTTACAAGCATCTGATTAGAAGAAAAAAAAAAAAATAACACACCAAAAAACAACCTTTCAGAAAATATAGTGATATAAACAAGACAACTGGGATCTAGTGCACTGAGCACAAGGTTGGAGTCATAAGACTTGGTGTTCCCACTGCTGCTACTAATCTGCTGTCTGACCATGAGCAAGATATTGGATGTCTCTATCTCGGTTTCTTTGAGCTGTAATTAGCTATCTGTGGGCACACCTTAGAGATCAAGGCTTCCACTATGATCTATGGATAAAAAATCCTAAAATCCTGTTTATATGGAAAAAGGTTCCAGAATTTTAAGGATAGGTTTATACTTTCAACAGTTGAAAGTCCTTAACTGTATTATACCTTGTCTGCAGGTATTTATACTGGGGAATTTTAGCAGAATTATGTACCCACATGATATGATTAAGGCCACAGGAGTAGAGCTAAACCAGCTTTATGCAGAATGAGATCCGTGCTGTACATGTCCCACTCACAGGCTTTGCCACAAAGTATACTGGTCTTCTAAAATCTGCATCTGCTCCGAGCCAGCATATTACAGCTGGCTGTATCAGATGAGCCAGATCAGAAAAATGGATATAATTTATCTTCCAAGTTAATGATCAGACATTTATATTTAAAGATAATATACTGCTCTGTGTCCCAAATGAGCAGCAATATGTGATTGAACAGAGAGTATACAGTTACGTGCTGGGGTTCAGTAGGCAAAGAATAGTCCTGAGTGACTTCAGTGATAAATGTCTCATTGTATTAAAAAATACCCTGAGCTATAACATCAAAGTAAGCTGCTAACCCTCTAAAACTCTCTGCTTCTGGAAAGGAAATAAACATTTTCCATTGCTGCCTGTGGATGGCCGTACAGCCTTTTTACTAACAACTCTAATGGGGCGAGCCTTTCAGCACGCCATTATTTCACTTGCCCAACTTTACCTGTATCATCTAGTTTTTAGTTGACTATACCATAGTCAAATTTAAAACATTTGTCCAGCATTTTCCATCTTTAGCCTCAGCTTTAAAATTAATATTTTGTAATGTTTGGACAAAACGTTTGGTGTTTGTGAGAGCATGCTTAGGGTAAAAGATCATTTCAATTAAGTTCACTTATTAATGCTTACATTCACAATATCTATCAGATGTATTACGTCCTTGATTTGTACTGGGATTTGTAACAAGTCAAAATCTAAATCCAACCCACTTTTGTGGTCCCTGGAAGTCACAGCAAAATATTTTTTTTTTTGGTGTTTCCTTATGCAGCTGATAAAGGAAAACTAAAAATAAAGCTCATGCTTTGTTTCATAATTGTTTCCTGGAACAGTTTTTCATGAGTTATCTTTCTAAATTTTCTCAATTCTAAAATCAATTTTTAAATGTTATTGGAAAAGATTTTTTTTTTAATGCTTTGGGTACTAAAGAGACAAGGAGAGAGAGAAAAAGCTTCACTTTCATATGTGCATAAATTAAGATCATAAAGCAAAAAAATCCAGAGGATCTGACTTTCAAGCTTTCAGATGCATTATCCCATCTGGCTTACATTTTGCCCAGAGAAAGATTCTGCTCTCTGGGGACAGGGAGAGAACAACACTTAGGAAGCATGTTCAGCAGAGTCTAACCAGGCTCTGACCTGTGAAGCTGTGCTGCTACACTGATCCATGGTGACAGTACAAAAGAGTGCGTGGGAAGCAAGAGGAGGCGTACGGTTTATGAATCCCTGCCAGTGCCATTCCACTGGCAAAATCCCCTCCTGGGGAAGGGAAGCTGTTGCAGAGGCTCCTGCATGCTGAAGGCTGCAGCTGTGTGCATGGAGTGCTTATGCTAATTTTGCCCAACCTGGGAAAAGATCGGGGGTGGCTTCATCACCGACACGGCATAACTCTGCTGAACACTCTCATTTGTGCTCGGGGCAGTGATCAGAATTAATTTCTGAGAACTGAATCTGTTAATATGAGTGGAGAAATAATCCATTTCTTTTCTACCACACAATTTGGAGATAGCTGAGTTTTTCCACTCTGTTTTAAGGTCCCGTTGCCATAGTAGGCATAGAAGTTCTGAACAATGAGCTGCTGTTCAAAGAAGGGACTGAGGAGTTACAGAACAGTGGTTCAAAAAAGGACACAAAGGCAATTACAGAAGCTACAGGGAAATGAAATGATTTTTCTTTTATCATAATGCTTTCCATTTCTGTTTTGACACTGGTGGCACAAGAATAAATGCCAAGAAAAGAAATTTAATCTACACTCAAAGAAATTATTTTTGAAAAGACAGATCAAACCATACTTTCAATACATGGTGACAGTGTTCTCAAAAACAAGGACTGCTTCATGTAAAAATAGTCATGGATTAGAGCTACCTACCTCCTGAATTTTATCTTAAGATCAATATTCTTTAAAACTACTACAACTTATATTATTTTCATCTGAAAATGAAAATAACCCCTGGTTTTTATTTACCTGATGCTAAGTTCTTTTGGAGGTAATTAATGCACATAACAGGATAATGCATCTTTAGCTACTGGTCTCTTTTTAATCTTCTTGCTTTCTAGAGATAATTTCTGTGCCTGGCAAGGTGAGAGAAATTGCTGTTATGGGACTCTTTTGCAGCTTGGGAAGACAAAGTTAACAAACTTATAACTTCCAAGTATTTACACAAGGAACCCTTTTGCCAAAGAATTACATAATGCTCTGTTAGACTGCAGTGACTCTTAACAACATATATTTTATAGACAGCAGTGCACTTCTAGGGCCCAGGCCAAAAGATCTTGTTCATCCATTGCTCATTAAAATGCTGAATCTTTAATAGAAACAGGATGGGATCTTTGCTCTAAAACTATGTGAAAATGTACAGATGTTTGATTTTGGACATTTACCTTCAGTGATGCAAAAGGGAATATCTGTTTTGCAAATGCAGGAGGATGAAAATGCCTTGATATTTCTGCCCACACCCACCTTAGCTTACTGCTGCTAGTAGAGAGGCTATTGCAAATGTTGGGATTTGTCACATAAGAACAAAAACCTCCTGGATCTCTGGGGTGGGAACTACAGTAACAATTATCAGCTTCCAATCTGTGTTCTCGTGAATTGATGCAGTGACACATATTTGCATTTCTCTGATAGCAAATGATAGGGCATGCTAATAGCTATTTTAATAGCTTAACAATTATTTAAATTAAGGTTAACCCTAATTACACTTTCTATTAAATCCAGGCAGTAATTTACCCACCTCCAGTGGAAAGAACTACATAGTGAGGCTTACATGCAAAGAAGGGTCTCTCAAGCTCTCTCATGCCCTTTCCTGGTGGGGAAGGAAGCTCTGGCTCTTGAGTTCTCACCTCTTTCCCTTGAATGAAAGGAAGCTGAAGAATCAGAAAGCATCAGGATAGGAACTGTCCCGAAGCAATGATATTTAGTTTTGCTGACCCTCTTTGGCCTGAGAACCCACTGGATATATCCACCTGATACATCTGATAAAAACAACCCAGGGCCCAAACTCTGCCATAGAAACTGGATGCCAGACAATCAGCAAGGCTGCAGGAGAGGGCACATCACTATCTCTTATCTCTGGAAAAAAGCAGAGGGCAGCATGTGCAGAAGACATATCCACATGTGCAGAAGACACCTCAAGGAATATTATCTCCTCAATGGTATGAGGAAGCCAACAAACCCAGAGGATCTCTCTTGCTGAGCCCAGGTCAGGGGGATTTGCTCTTCAGACTCCCTTTTTTATTTTTGTCCAGCAAAGAAGAAACAAAAACATAAAAGTAACCCCAAATTCCCTCTTCATCCCCCCAAAAAGATTAAGTGATTCCCTCAGATTTTCTGGAATGTCAGCCCTTGTTCTTCTTTACCCTCTTGGATGACTATGGAAACACACACATAGTCTATCTCTATTATGTAAGTGAAGGTTTTATTTCAGAAACCTTGAGACAGTGAAATCAGAAGCACAGCCATTGTTCATTCTCACTGTTGACTGATTCAATTTAGCTTTAAATGTGTAATTCATTTTACTACTATGGGAAATTAATTATGTTTTTGTTATAATGATCAGTATTAACCTAATTAGTGACCATGAAAATTCCCAAGAAAAGCACTTAATTATATTAGAATGAGAATGGTAAATATTTTCCTAATGGAAAACTCCAGTAAAACACTAATGTGCTCAAAGGCTACAAGCCTAAGAAACATGAAGCATTTGTAAAATGCCATCCATAATGAGATTCTGATTGCTAACTCTGCTACACAAGGTAATAGTGCTTGTAATATTATGTTAGGAACATACCCACACATCACAAGTAAGCTATGCAACACCTAAATTGATGCTTTTAAGATATAGCAGAAATAATTTTCAATAATCTCTTTCTCCAACTCCCAGACAGAAGTGGTGCCCTGTCCCTATCCCCATGGCCACTGAAAACTGTTATGGGGACAGGAAAAAAAATCTTTCCCTCAACTTCTTGTCCTTCATGTGCAATCTTTTTTCTGCTTATAACCCCTGGGTATCCATTTCCAGCCCTGCTCCTGCTCATTCCCCTGTTTTCCTGTCTTCACGTTTTCTGTAGGATTTTATGCACAGCACTTTCATAACTCAGAAAGGAGCTCCTGTGCCCTGGAAACCACAGGCAAGAGATGCAATGGGAAAGAATGCCACTGCAATATCACAACTGATCTTGCATATAAAGGACAATCTCTGAAGAAACAGCATTATCTTCTGTCTTCCAGGAGACATATGGCCCTCCTAACCCAAGCTGAAGTTTATTGTAAAGGACTTGCATTCATTACAGTGCCCACAGAAAGCATCTGAAGCCCATCTTTTTTTTGTTAAAACAGAAGTTATGCTCTGCTTATGTTACCCCACAGAGTCCTTCTTGTAATTAAGGAACACCAAGTAACCAAAATAATCATTTCAGTTACCCTGGTATAATATAGTTATTCATAACTCAATCTGACCCTCCTTTCATTTACTTTGTTGCAAAAAGCTTTCCTTTACATACCTAACTTGTTGCAAACACTGTCCCAGATTTAAGCCACTTTGTAGCACCAGGAAATATTTGTCAATGTTATCCCCACAGGCCACCTAACAATGCAATTAAAGTATTTATTTAAGATAAAAGCTTTGTATTGAATTAGAAATCGATCTTCCACTTGACCTGATGGTATTATTTTATGTATTCATGTACAGGTCACTTTAGAAACCTCTTCCATTAGTGTGCTGGTCAGAGTGAGTGACTGAATCATTCCCATACATGCAGAAATAATACTTGGAAATATAATTCCTGGCTTTTGTGGGACTCAGGGTGACTGGGGCAGGCACCAATTCTCTTTTCACCTCCCAGCTCTTGGTGAAACAATTTATCTCTGTTACCAACTGTATACAAGCAGTGCCAGGAATTTATCAGGTCAGTATTACATCCTATCAATTATGCATTGCTTACAAGCACAATACAGTTCATGAAGTCTAAAACACCAACCAGAGACATGGAGAATGTGTTCCTCCAGCACTGCATTGTACCATTTATGTACGAGATAAAAGATTTTCAAGTGAATTCATCTCTTTCCTTGTAATTTTTGCCCTTTTGATCTTATCTCATATTTTCAACCTGAACTATGCGTTACAAACACAGGAACAATTAATCCACTAAAGAATCAGTGGAGGTAAGAACCTGAGGAGATGCTGGCTCCAGTAAACTGATGGATTACCCTATAAAAGAATTTCTGAGAGAGATTTTTAGTTCCCTATTTCTTTACATCGACTTTATCTGTGTTAGTGTGGCATTATTGCCTGAGCTCCCATCACCTGTGTAGCCAACACAGCTGTTTCTGCCAGTGTTATTGAAGGTATGTACACATATATATATGTGTGTGTGTGTGTGTATTCATTAATGGATGGCTGCTTTCCAGCATAGGCCATGGGCTGTTTTGCTGCTTTGTCTTTGGCATCAGTACTTTGTGACAGCATATCATGGATGCTAACATTAATGATGGAACTGTCCCAGGCTTAGCAGATCTCTAGTAAATACTTTACAGAGAGAAAGAAGTAAGCAAGTTTTAAAATAATATTCCAGTATTGATTTTGGGGGATGTCTTAAAAATCTGTATTCGTTTTCAATATCCCAATTCACCCTGCAAAAGAGAACTTTTTCTGGAGACTTGTACTGCACTAATCTCTACATAAATGGCATTGGTTTCAGTTATCTTTAGGTACTAATGGTTGAAATACATGCTCTGGAAATCAATTTACCCTGACATAGAACGTCTGCCTTGGTTTGTTTCAAGCATTCAGAACACAAAAAGCTGCAGGCAATTCATTCATGCAATAAATATGTTTGCTATCCTGGTGGCTTTTTAAAAATCAGCAGGTTGAGTCCTTAATAGTTTTTAAAACTGATTATGATGATGAGAAATACAGCAAAACCAACTTTTTTGACTAATGGAGTTTTATTAATGGAAAGCTTTTATTGTTATATGTTTAATTTTGAAGCTACTGACATGAAATATTATAAGTACACTGTATGACTGAATTAAAATTTCATTTTAGATAGTGTCACTCCTCAAAACCTCAGCCTGTCTCCTTCAATCACACTCTTCACGTTCAGCCATCCATTTGGCACCAGCACAGCATTTGTATCAAGTCTCATGCACAGGTCTAAAAGAAAATCCTCTAAACTCACATAAGAAAATGGGTTTATGTTTGTGGCACAACTTACACAATTGATTGAGACTGCACTGAAGATATTCGCAATAAACTCATAATTACACCTTGAAAATCTAACTACATAATATCAATTTTGGTATTATTTATCATTATTAAATACTTCCCACTTCATTTTCCACAGCCACAAAAAACCTTAACATCTAGTCTTTAATTATTTTAATTCAACTTAGATGTCCAAAAATGGATGAACACCACAGGAGTAATTAAAGCACAACAGAGAATGGGAGGGCTAAAGGCACTTCTGAGCAAAACAAATGCAAAGCATGACCATGATGTGGGACCTGAGCAGTCACCTTTGTCAAGCAAATCTTCCAGAAGGAAACAGGGTTAATACAAGGAATGTAGTATGGCCTCAAAAGAGCCTCTCCTTCTCTGGACATCAGTGTCTCTACTCTGATGCACTAAAATAGACCTCTGCTTGCAACTGAACACGAGTTGAGCATGAATATGCAAAGGCAGCCTTCTGTTACCCTGCTAGCAGAGAGGGAATGAATGGAGACATGTACAGGACACAGCCAGGATATTTTTGGGCCCCACCAGATCGCTGCTTGTTTCCCTTTTCAAGGCCATTTGTAATGAGAGTAACTTAAAACATCTCTAAATTATTCAGAGAGACTAGGCCTTCATGCAGCTGACAAGCAAGCAGGGAGCATTAAGTTTACTTTTGGAGGCTCTCCACAGCTCTCCAGAGGGGTGTCTAGCAGGACTGGATCACCAGAACCCATGCAGCTTCTCCTCTCATGCAGCCCATGGGCCAATTCAGAGAGGCAGCTTTTCACTTTCTTGCATCAAAATAGTTTCAAAACTGGTTGTGTATAGAACATATTAAAGGACAATGAAGTTTCCTGTTTTCTAACTGTAAAAAAAGTAGTACTTGTCAAAGAAAGGAACAAGTTGAAGATGGTTTCGAATGTTTTTGTTCTTTCCTCCATATAGAAAGAGCAGCTTTTAAAATCCATTCCAATGTTATTTGGAACAAACCCAAAGAAATATAATGGTATATATAAATTCACCTTTGAGTCAGCATCTCGTGTTTCAGCACTTCTAGTCACAGCATCTTTCAGAACAGTACATCATCCATATGCTTCATGCACATCATTTACCTTCTCAGTAAATCAGAAGATGGATGCTAAAATCCACAATGCAACCTTAAAAATTTCCCTGTTTTTTTAGCAGGTTTTGTTGCTACTGATGGTTGAGCATATTTTGTAATGGGACTTGGAAACTTCTCCCTTGTAATTCAGACAAACAAGCAACTGGAAATAAGAAGGAGGTTATCACACAAGGAACTTGCAGCTGTTAACAGTAACATTCCAAACTAATGTTGAAAAAATATATGCAGATAAAATAAAGGAGAAAAAAACTCCTTTCCACTATAGTTTCTATGAAGTATGGGAGAGGTATAAAAGCATCACACAGGTCCCAGTCTCACAGGAACCTCAAAATGATGCCTTTGTTTTAAGGAAGAAGGGTGGGGTTGGTAGGCTTTTTGTTTGGTTGAGGATTTTTGCCACTGAGAAATAATCTCAGAATCAAGCTTCTAATAAAACATATTTACTTAGCTAAAGGAAAACAGCCAGGAATCATTATGAATGTACACAGTAACTGGTGTCTTTGTGAGCTTTTTATCGACCTCATCCTCTGAACTTTTCTTTAGATAAATTCTTCAGATTAAAGGAGCATAACTGACACAGTTTGCTAAATGTCATATGGTGCACGATCACGATTCTTTACTTCTGTACACTCAAATAGCAAACTGCCATCGTTTTAATGCCTGCTGCTGCCATTTTACCTGGACTATGATCCACACATATCAATAATGTTTAATAACAGTGTTACTGCTCTTCTTTGGGAGCCTCCAAACCAAGTCATGACATTCAGTCCTGAAGCACCCTCACATCCTGTTGATATGATGTTGCCCTATTTTTAGGGCTTGGTTAGTAATTTGACTTTATGATTTGAAATTAGAAGGCTTTATTAATATCAAGAATAGATCAATTTTTTTTCTCTTTCCAGCTAGGTTAGCTGGAGCGTTCATCTGTGTGTCTGTGAGCAGACAGTCACTGCCTGTGTATAACATAGCACGAAAAACATAATCCAAAAATAGAAATCTTCATTGGCCAAAAAAACCCTACATTATCAAAACAAATGTCATATTTACATTTTTTTCTGCCTGAAAACAAAGTCCACAAGAACTCTGACTGACCACAGAACAACAAAACCTCTCAGACAAAAGATACCTAAAAATTTCTTTTCCTAAGCTACCACAAGATCCCACTAGTATGATGACCCCTCTCTCTTATTATATGAGCAGGGTTAATTGATAGAGCAGAATTAAGAGAGCACAGAGAATTTTACATCTCAAGCTTGATAAGAATGTTTTGCTAGGTAATTGTGTCTGCTTGGTTGGGATTTTGCTACAAAACTGAGGTGAGCATCACCAGCTGACTTTGGGTGTGTTAGTAATGCCACCACTCCCACTGACTTTCAGCTAGATTTGCATAACCACTGCCCTCCCAGACCTTCAGAATCACAGCTTTAATACCATAAACATATTTTTCCAACAGTACTCTTATTCAAAGATCATCTGCTTCATACTCACAGACTGTTCTTTCCACTATCTGCATCTAAGCACCGTGGTATAAACCTGACCATTTCTGTTCATGTTTTATGGATAGCAAATTCTCAAACCTTCCAGAGGTCAAGAAGGAAAGAGAATTTGCTGTATATCTAAACAATCCCTCTGATGACAGTTGTTAATATTAATAACTAGGTGAAGAGCTATACCTGTTCTTGCTGAGGGTTCTGAATGTAATTGGATTTCTTCCTTCCATTAGGCTAGGGAGAAAATTAACCCCATAATTCATCTGGTGAATAAGAACTTTAGGAACACTGAGTTTGCTGTTTGTGACTGAGCTACAGGGATGCCAACTTTGAAATGTTTGTTCTTGTCCAGTCCGGTCTTCTTTATTTGACTTTGATCTACATTAAGCAAATATGTTTTTCAAGGTGCATTTTATAAATTAAAAAAGTAAATGAATGTGAGGTATGTGATCTAAATCAATTCATCTTGCATCTTGAAACATAGCTGTGGGTCTCAGTACTTCACTAAGTGTCTTCATCATGTCATTCCTCCAAGTTCAAGTGCAAGGAGGGCATAAATCAGCAATGATTCCAACCTCCTGGCCTGGTTATATTTAAAAGCTACTTAAAAAACAAAAATAGCAGTAATTACTCAAAGACCTTAAAATTATGCATTTATTAAGCTATGTAGTATTTTTAAAGATTAACAGGAGTATACTGGAATAATTTCTTGCAGCAGTGGAATTTAATCCTTTAGAAGAACAAAGCAACTGCTTAGCACAGGAGGCAAGCACTATACTAACATCTCAGGACAGGAATCAAAGACATTCAATAAACATTCACCCAAAAATCTGGGAGGCAGAAGGTGTCTTCAGGAAGAGTACCTGGTCTTTGCACCACATTCCTGAGCAGGAAATGGTTCTGCAGTCTTTAGGAGAAGGGAAATAAGTCTCGAGTTGAGCTGTGAGTTCCAGAGTGGAAGGTGCCATCAATCCCTTTGCATTAAGGGCAGTGGTTTCCTCCTTCCCAATGCAAGTTTGTAAGCACACCATTTCTCTTTTTTAAAATTTTGGTTGACATTCTACTTCTCTACAATACAAATATTTTGTGTTTGTCATAGAAATAACAGTAGTTAACTGTAGTGTTTGTATTAAAATTCCAGAGAACTTAATATAAATTTACCCAACTCTTTTACTGTCACTTTTGAACATTTGTTCTCTAAAGAAGCAAAAGAACATCAAGAAATTTGATTTTCAAGTGTAATCTCTGAGGAGACCTATTGACATTAGCATTACTTGTATAGTTTGGGTTTGCAGCACTTTGACACAGAAATATTAAACTCTTTTCTTCAGATAGATGCTGGAGTGAGAGTGTACATCATCTCCAGCTGCTCCAGGAGCACTATTACTCTTCCCTCACAGTGTCAGCCCACCCGAGCAGAGGCTGTGAACTGGACAATTTTACCATGATGGGTCTCAAACATGAAATTTTAGTCTTTACCTTGACACTCATTTCATGACAAACAAGTAAAGGAAATTTACCAGTTTCATGGGACTCTTCCTGGATGTTTTAAGACACTAGAACACTGAGCACATCCAGAAGACTACTCTAGAGACAGCAGTACCACCTAGAAGGTAGCAGACAACTTCTTTCACTTCTTGTGTTTTTATTCCCAGTGGAGGTACCCCACCACCCAAAGCCTCAGACCCCCGAACCTGTGAGGTACTACAGCAACTTCTCCCCTACACCCTGGCTAGTGGTTACTGCTCTCTTTTTAATCAGCACTAACATTTTATAGGATGGTGATTTCTTACCGGGACAACTTCTTGCATTTTTATTCACAGAAAGTCTCCAAAACCCCAGAATAGATAGCAGGACTTAGAGAGGAGGATGAGTAATTCAGTGGGTTGTGTTTAGTAAGCGAATAATGACATCCTTGCTTGGAGAAGCATGTTTCCTATGATTGCTCCTCAGCTGACAGCAAACTGCCTGTAGTTACTGTTATGGTACCACTGGAGAGCAGGGGGGACAGGAAGCAGTAGAGTTGATAAGATTAACTGATTAGACTTCTGGTGGACATGCAAACAAATGCTGAAGGCAAGGAGCTGCTCAGATGGATGTGGTGACCAAACCAAGCTTCACCCCTCCCACTAGCCCTGGCTTCCGAGATCACACGTGCTGCCCTGAACACAGATCTGTGCCACATATTAGGCCACAATGATGCTTGACTGGATCCCACACTGGGTATGATACATTGCTGGGCAACTGAAATTCATTTAGCAAAATTTAATTTCCTTTATATTACTTTTACTCTGTAACATACAGGGCTGAGTAACAAATTCGAGCACTGTGCTACCAGGAAATGATTTGATTTCTGTTAAAATTTGCTTTGGAGTGAGCATAAAAACAACCAGAAGAAAGAAGGGAGGGAGGAAGGGAGGGAGGTGCAACATAGACCAACATTTTGACCTAGCTTTAAGTTACAGTGAAGCAATAGAATGTCACAGTATGCTAATTATTTAATCAACCCACATCTTCTCTGCTGTTCATGTATTATTCTGACTACCAATCGAACACCATCTGCCCTCACAGAAAAATGTTCCTGCAACATAAAGAATATTTAGCTGGCAAGAAACTCTCACCATGTTCACACTAGAAAGTCTTGAACCTGAGAAAGCCTGAGGAACTTTGGGTATTCATAAAATCTCCTGCTCTCTCTCGGCCTTCTTCTGGAGAAATGGATGATTTCCATTTAAATATTGAATAATAAAATAGTTTCATTAATGGATAGGAAGCTAAATGTTGGAATCCGGCATTCCTTTTAATGAAAAATTTCTGTCACTTGGAGAAGTGTGGGAAGTAACAGCGAGGAGAGGAAAAGAGGAGAGGAGGCGGCTCCAGCTCCTCTCACCCTCTCTGCTCCAGCAGCATTTCCTTCAGGGGTCTCCTGGCTGGGCACCAGGCTGGCATCCAGGGCTCTCCTCCCCAGACCCAGTCAGGAGCCCTATGGGGACAAGCTTCCTAACTCTGGGGAAAATACCCTCTCACTTCATTATTTCTCACCCTTTACCTGGACAGTAAATCTGTCACAGTATGCATTTTATGAGGTAAAGAGATAATTCCTGTCTCAAAAAGGGTATCAATGGATTTTGTCCATGAGATCCTGGTAAAATACTATAGGGAAAGGATTTTGGAAAGGTTGTTTAGTAAATATGGATTCTAAGGGGATGTTTGCCTTGAACAGATAAAATTAAGTATGAAACATTGCAAAGTGCATTGAATAACATAAAATCTATGCCAACATATGACAGTATTACTTACAATTTAATTTTTAACTACTAAAATAAATGCACAATCACAAAATTTTATCCTCAATTGTTCCAATTGGAAGTGCAGCACAGTTGGCCTCTTCATTCTTTTTCAATTAAGCGCTGCCAGTTAAGGAATCCCAAATAAACAGGTACAAGGATTGCATATGCTATGACAAATACCAAGCACAGAGGCAGCCAAAATGTCTTTGGGTGCTGTTTATATGCAGTTTTTGGAAACAGCCCCATCATCTTTATTTACTAGATGAATTAGCAGGCTGATGTTGAGTCACTCCCTCATGCCCTTCTGTCTCACAGCTTGGCATGGAGCACCTAAGACCACACTTCACCTTCCAGAGCAGCAGACAGCTTTAGAGCAATATTCACTATACCAGTGGGGAGCCACTGATAAGGCATGGATGGATCCACCTCCCAGAATAAAAAAAACCCAGGCCCCGATGTCTCTGTCGTCCTTACCCTGAATTCCTTGGAGCAGGCCCAAGGATTTCCAGTGGGACTGGAATTTGGCCCAGTGTGCCACGCTCCCATAAAACACAACTGTCTATTGGTTAAACAATGCCAAGCATGTCTCAGCCAGATGCCTGTTTACCGACTACTGAGAGAGAAAAGAAGCTCTCAGATGCTACTGCTTGGCTTTGCAGGATGTAGGACATTAATTATGAACAAATGAAATGATCACAAAACAGAGATGAACCACATAACTTGGTTTGGCTGCAATTCCTGCTATATGAAAAAAAATGACTACACAGGGCTTGGTGAACATTCAGTCTGCATTAAAAAATAAATTATTTTGTTATCTATTTGCTTAAGATAGTTCTTCGCTTTCTTCTGCTATTAGGGATAATGGACCATAACATTGGCTAAATTATTGTCCATTTAGCACAAATGCTTTTGCAGTAAGGAAGAATCCTGGTTCATTTTTCCAAGAAAACACTGTTCTGCTAAAAATGTCTTTTCTTTCCTAGAAACAGCAAAGTCCAGCAATATGAGATGGCATCCACTAGGAATGCACACTGAGGGAATTACGGCAGGGTGGCAGGTCAGTGACTGCCTTAAAGCATTCCCTGGCACTTCCCCCACCTGACTCAGCCCAGAGCCCAGGCCCTGCAGGTGCCCTTTAACCACCCACAGAGCAAACCCACCTCTGCCAGGCTGTGCTGCACCAGGGTCCCACAGTCCCTCCCCGTGGGGGAGAGCAGCAGGGTGGGGAACCGAGCCTGGCTGGGGCAGAGGCAGCAGAGCCTCCTGGTGCCCTCGGGGCCGTGCCCACACTCCCATTTCAAGGCACAAACACCCCCCTTGCCATTTGTCCCGCCCCCTGGCACTGACGTGCAGATTTTCTTCCTGCAGCAATGGCAGGAGCACTTTTGCTTCTATTTATGCCAAGAAGGCAGCAAAGTTGACACAAACACCACCTCCTTGAGCAATCAGTTCCTATGCCTTCATATCATCTCCATTAAAATGTTTCTCCTAATTTTGGGCCTTAATTTTCCCTGTTTTTTACCCTATTCACCATAAAGAGCAGATGGTGCTCTCTGGACAAGATTTTGTGAATTGAGGACTAAAGCATTTAACCTCTCAGTCTCTTCTTTTGTTTTTCAGTCTTTCTTGGACCACTTGGCCCATACCTGCTCTGAATGCAGTATCCTAGATTAGATGGATACTCCAGTTCCTGATGTTTTTGAATATACTCCTAGAGGTAAAGAAATCTAAAATACATTTATTTTTATCAGTATCATTATACTGCAGACTCCTGTTTAACATGTGACAATAGCATCTTGTGTTTTTGCAGATCTTTTTGTTAAGCAGCATATTTTATTACCTTCTGCTGTGCCTTTTTTATTCCAGCCCAAGACCATGATCTTGATCTTGTCATAGTTGAATTTCTTTTTTTTTTTTTTTTGTTTTGTTTGTTTGTTTTCCTTTCACAGGCCATTTTTCCTATTTGTTGATAACATCTTGCATTCAAACCCTATCCTTTACAGATCCTGAAGCTTCTTATCATTTGCAGATGTAACAAGCACAGGCCTTTGCCCAGCAGGGGCTATTAACAAAGCCATTAAAAGACCTTCTCCGGAGCAGACAGTGATGGAAAGCTTGTGATGTAACGTCTGTTGCCACTGCTGCCTTCCAGAGATGCTCCTCATCCAGCTGGGCAACACCTCAGGCCCATCCCCAGGCCTTTCAGGGTTTTCCTGGCTTTCTTAACCAGAATGTTGTGCCACACTGCCAGAGCCTTGAAAACCAAGATAAAGAGCATCTATGGCTTCTTCTCTGGCCACTCTTTTCTAGAACAAAATGAGCTTGGTGTGATGTAGCTTCTTTTTTTGTTGTTGTTGTTGTTTTTAAATCAGTCGGTTCTCTGGTAAGTGCTTTCAGACTGTTTTGGGAATTCATCCTAAACGTTTTAAATTGGTACAAAGGCTTTAAAATTCCCTAAACTCCCCACAGATGCTTTTCTTAAAAACAAGCACTGTCCTAGCTTTTCCCCAGTCTGCTGGCACCTTGCAGAGGTCCACAACACACTTCCAGAAATCCTGCATCACATCTCTGTGCATTATTCAGACATGCAGTCCACCAGGCCTACTTAATCTTAAAATATTCTGCTTAAGTCTCTGCTTACACTTTCTCTGCCCTAAGCTCATCTTATCCCTTTGCCACCAAGCATTAGCTCCATGAGCCGTCTGCTCCCTGCAGGTCTCTTTCAGTGAGCGCAAACACAGAATAAACATCAAATGTCCAATTCCTGAGGGTCATCTGCACATAGCACTTCTTTTCCATGAGAAACAGGTCAAATTTTTCCTAGTCTTCCTACAACTAATGAGATACTTTTTTTTTTTTCTTATATCAGGTAGCCTTTAATAATTGCAGGGGATGAAATATGACCTCCAGAGGACCTTTTGAAAACCTTCATGAGAGCTGGTTTCAAGGAACACTGTTTCTAGAATGACAAGGCTCAAGAAAGCAGCATAAGGAGATGGACAGAACAAAGAAGAACAGAACAATCTTGTAAAACTCAGATGCTGCTGGGCACCTCCCTCTCATCAAATGCATGCCAGAAGTCATAGAAGGTGCTTGGTGTAGCCACTGCCCTGCTGCCAAGACAGTGACCAGAGGCCAGAAAAGTCTCTGGGGTACATAGTCTGAGCCACAAGAAAATATGAAAGGAAGAGTTTCTTTTAAAGATAGTAGAAGGGGAAGAAAAAAACCAAACCCACGCCCCCCTTTCTTGAACTTTCCTTAATGACAGCGAGATGTTTCTTTCCCAGGAAAAGCTGACTGCTACTCCTGCCACGCCTGATGTCAGCTGGAGGAACAGATGGCTCAATGGTTCATTTCAAACTGTTCATTCAGCCAAACAGCACAAATTGCATTAATTGCCTCACAGTACGAGCGGGGAATGGAGTGCTCTGCGTGTCCTCGCTGTGAATCACAGCGACTGCTCATCACCATTCCCATTTGACAGGTCACTCAGGAACTCATGTGCATATTGGGAAAGGTGGGAATAGAGGAGCACAGCACAAGAAAAAACCTGAGTTACTCTGCAGGTAACAGAAGATGCCCAAAGGCTGATACAGCCTTCGACTTGGCTTTGGAATGGGCTCCTCAGCACAGTGCCACTTGCAGAAATGTCATTTCTCAATGTGAGAATGTTGTACAGCAACATATCTACTGCCCAGACCCAGGGAGCAGGAGGAACAAGACTCAGTTACTGACCTTCTTCCTGTCCACACTGAGAGCAGGAACACCTCACATGCACTGGAGGTACTTCTATCGTGCCCCCCTTGCTTTATCCCTTCCTGCATCAGATGTGGCTTACGCACCCTTGCAGGTCTTGGCAGGCCACCTCAGAGAAACAGAGGGTCCCAGCACATCCAGCCAGAGCATGTGGGGAGGGAAACCATAACAAGAAACTCTCTATACCTGCCTTCAAGGAGCTACTGCACCCAAGAACTGAAAAAACACATGTAGCCAAAGAGCTTGATACAAGTTATCCCACATACATCTTTTGTTTGTTTATATATATATCTTCTGTTTGTTTCTATAAGATACAATTATATCTTATAGATACACATACCTTATAGCTATATGTATCTTGTGTCTGTTTAATTTACTACTACACATGAGCACAAGCATCTGAAAAGTTCATGCAGAGGGCGAGTCCAGGCAAAAAGCTCTCCTTTAGGTTCCATTGCTCTAAACCCTGCCCAATAAATAATTTATTAGATGCTCTATAACCTGCTGAAAAGTCCTGTCCCCTTGCTCACCACTTGCAAGTGGAACATGTTAACATTTTGCCTGCTGAAGACACTAGTGTTTTTTGGGGGTTTTTTTTGCCCAAGGGAAAAAATTGCCACATGAGACCAGAAGTTTAAAGATACAGATTACTGGAATACAATCACTAACACTTCTCTGTTACCCACTGAATATATTTTCTTTTTTCCCACAACTTTAGTAAAACACCATAACAGGAAAAGACTAACCTTACTCTCCAAGAGGTTGTTGAGGTTCCTGCTACAAAACATCCAAGAAAATGCTGCTGCTCTTTCCTTTTCTCTACTTTAGAAGTGTAAAACCACTGTTGTTTCACCACCACAGGTCCATACCATAGCTACATGCATTGCTAAACTCTGCTTGAACCTCTCCTCCAAGGAAAAAAAAAATGGAAAGACTAGGAAGAAATTAAAAATAAAAAGCAGCACAACCAGGGATTACAAACCCAGACCTACAGTGACCTAGTGTGGTGTAACCCTCCCTATATAGGCAGCAGATTTGTTTTTTGTAAATGGGTGACACCTGAAGGGTGACTCCTGCTTCACTCTCCTGCTTGTTGGAGGCTCTGCACCTTCCCTCACTGTGTGTTCTGTGCTGGCCCCAGAACTCACAGGTTTCTAGAGAAGAGAGGCTCTTCACTGCTTTCCTCCCTCAGGCAGAGGTCAGCAGAAGGGAAAGAATACCTAATTGCCTCTGACTGATGGGAAAAAAAGATGTACTTTACACCGTTAATTTCCTTCCCTCTTGAAAAGTTTGGGGGGAATAACCCCTGGATCTGAGTTTGTTTCACACTCTATTGAATACCTCTAAAAGAAGTGCAGCAAAATTCCCAGAGTCAAGTTTTCTCCCAGGAGGAAGCTTTGCTCCTGGTGCTGAGTACCTTGCTGCTTCAGTCAGGCTGTCTTGGTGGTGCTGACAGCTCCTTGTGCACTGCCAGGAACACCCTGTCCCTTGGGCTCACAGAAGTGTCCTGGAACCCCCCCACACTGTGAGGCTCCCTCCAGTAGCAGAGACTTGCCCTGCTGCATCTTCCCACACAAAGGTACCTCATGTGGTACCAGCCTTTGGGTGCTCAGAATTGGTCTTCCTTCTTTGGAAACAGGACCTCACTGTGATTCTGATTCTGACTTTTGCTTCAGTTCTTCTAGTCCCTGTGGACAAGGGCCCTCTTTTTGTCCTCCTGGTCTGCCATGGGCTAATTCCACCAAACATTCCCAGGCCTGCAGTTCAGGTGAGCTGTTGCACAAAGCCTGTAAGCACTTCAAGAGCTTCTGCACCTCCATCTCTGAATGATCTCTCCTTCCTTTGGACTCAAACAAGCAGCTTCTGAACTTACTGGAGAACTTCCAGCTTCCAGTAGGAATTAATTCAGACACTAATTTATTCCTTTGGGGCTCTTTCCTGGGTTAGCTGCATTTTATCAGCATTTAACTGCGTTCCACCCAACTCTGCTGACAATATCCCTGTGGGAGAAGGGGAGGGAGAAATGAAGCACAAAGTAGCCTGAAGGATCTGGAATGGCAGAAGAGGTGATTTAGATTACCACTGGCTATTCCCCTGCTTTGGGAGAGGGCAGCAGGAAACAGAGCAGAAGTAAGCCAAGCTACAGACCTGCAACCTCAAATGTAATTTTAAAAATTAATTTAAACATGTCCCTTAATTTAACAGGGAAGGAGTAAGGCCATGCTTAGGAGCAGGTAATTTTAGTGTTTAAGTCGTAGAGCTATGTTCTGTGATGTCTAAGAAACATGAGCTGTCAGAAAATCTGACTTATTCCCCAGTTACTCAGCACTGGATGCACCAGAGGAACCCACAAGGCTTCTTTTCAGAAAGACACCTCCTGACTGATCATCCATTTCTTGATGATCCAGTGGGCTTTTCTGGACAGGTCCTCCCTGTCAAGCCCAGATCCAAACAGCTGCAAGGCCAGGTATGCTCCCCTCTTTTCAAATTCTTCCCTAAAGGAGCATTAATTCTGTGATTGAGCTAATGAGTGGGGCCAGACCAACACATGGAATAACGCTGGAGAGGGAAACTTGATAGTTCATGCTACAGAGGTAGTCAGCAGAGAATATGGCACAGAGTAACTTAGAGGTTTTTGTTGCAGTGAGCTGCTCTGATCCTTCCTGCCTCACCAAACCATTTAGAAGCCCCCCTTACCAAGGAACTTCTCAAAAACCTTGTAAAAGTACAAATAAATTGTATGAACTGGTTCCCATTTATCCATGTCATATCTAGGCTCATATTTTGGTACCAAACTGATCCAGTTTCTCCTACTTTGATTAAAAAAATTATACATTTTTAAAGCTAAATATTGTTTACTAACAATGAAGGCTTTTGACACCTGACACACAGGGCAAGTAAATAAAATGGAAATTTCTGCTTCTTGATTAGTAGTAACAAGGTACAGGTAATGGTTTTTCAGTTATGGTCCTGGCTACCAAGTCCCCCTTCTGTAAGAGTGTAAAGGAGGGGCTAATAAGAAACCTTACAGCATCCAGATAAACCTGGTTCAGCCATTCTGGCAACATCTCTTTAGATTTATACCACTACCAGTGGTAAGGGTTTGACCCTGGAAATGTAATGTCATGTACAGCATGTAAGACTTCAGTGTGTTTTTCCTGTTTTGTCTGAAAAAACAAGACTAAATTCCTGTATTTAATTCAGCTACATAATTATATTGTCAACTGCTCCACGTTTAGCATCCTGTTTTTGTCCTGTGTGGTGTTGTTTTTCTGTACCTTGCCTTGATCTCTCTCATGTCCTCTACTGAAATTCCTGCACCTCTCTCACATAATGAAATATTTATTCCTTAAATACCACTCAGTGTTATGGCCATTCCAACATCTCCATGTGAGGTCACCAATTCCCATTACCAGCTCACACCTGTTAGGTGTTTATCCATCCCAGAGCTGATTGTCTCAGCCCAACTCCCAGTCCACCTGATAAAACAAGCAACCCTCAAGCACCACTGAAGCTAATGGGTAATTAAAATACAACCAGTCCTGGACTATTTAATTACCCTTTACTTTCAAGCTCAGCACAGAAGGTGAGATTTAAAGCCACAGGGACTGAACTGGGTCTTGGATCCAGTGTGGGCAAGAGCATCCCAATCTGGCTCCAGTAATATACATGTATCTTAAACCCTTTAGTGGTGTTTTCCAGTCAGGCTTCTGGCTTGGTGCCTCCTTCCTAGGCCACAGCCTGGCCCAGCTCAGGCAGCACATCAGCAGCACCTTCACCTTCCCTACAGGATTAAGGGTCAATTGGCATCTGCGGAGGGGAAGACGAGGTCACCCCAGTGAGCTCCCCCAGGGCACCTGTTCCCTTCCCAGTGCAGAACCCATGGGAGATCTCTGACCAGACCCCTGTGGTGAAGGGAGGAGCCCTTACTGCTGTCCCCAGGCAGGACAGTGTTGGGGCAGCTGAGTGACAGCAGGGACTGACTGCATCCTGCACTTGCTCACACCCCTCTCCCTCTCTGCACAGGCTGCTCGTACCTCCCCCCTGGATGGTGTGGATGGGCTTTCTGAACTGCCCCCTCCACAAACTGTTTCATCAGACACGCTTGGTTACCAAGACCAAAACACCCCCGAACCCTGGAGAGTAACTCCTGGGGCTGAGGCCATGGAGCATGACTAATGCAGAGCTGAGAAACCTTGGCAGCCTGTGACAGCACAGCTGTAAAGTAATTGTTAATTCTGCTGTTGTTAACAGGAATGCTCCAGTTCCTCTCTCATGTGATTCATCCCATGTTTCCCAATAATGGCTGTAAAACCAACAACCTGCCTCTTCACAGGAGGCAGCTCTCCAGCACAGAGACAGACTGTCCCGAAGTCACCTTTCCCTCCCTCCTCCACATTAATATAGGCAGCAGCAGAAGGCTGGCTCCTATCCTGCAAACAAATTTTCAGAGAAAAAAAAATTGCATTTTTGTCATCTTTGAAAGGAGCAACAAAACGCAATAGACCTCTTATCCTGATTAGGTTTTGCCAGTGAAAAAATGATCCATTAGAACATGAACTCATTAGCTGCAAGAACAATCTTCCTACAGAGACAGGTGTGTCTTCTCTTGGTCATCCATTAGTAGGATTTCCTTAGGAATTTCCTGAGGCAGGAGATACTGAGAAGAAATTCTTGTTTAACATCTTAGCTCGACTTATTTTTGCCCTTAGGTTTGAATCTCCCAAAGCAAGGTGCTAATGCTTTGGCAGCACTGCACGTTAGCAGCCGGGGCTGGGAACAGGCGGTCGGCTCTCACACTACGGTACAGCACATTTCCCAAAGAATCCAGGATTAGCTGTCAGTACTCTGAGATGCTCCTGAAACAATGACCAAAAAATGGATTCTTAAGAATACCATCACACAAAGGTAAGGTACTGAGGTCAAAATGAACAGGATTTTGTTGTACATGTTTCCTCAAGATGAGCAATTACTCATCGTTAGTGCATTCCTGTGAAAAAAATGGCAAAATACTCATCCTGCAGAGACTGCATGCTGTCAAGTAAAAACAGGTAAAATATTGTATTTGCTAATGCCTTTCTTATTCCATTTGTGTTAGAATTTGAACAAGTGTTGAACAACTAAAAAAAAACTCAAAACCTTTAAAATTTCATTTCTAAAACTTAGCGTCCCCACACAAATGCATTAGGTTCAGCCACCTCTCTGAAAGCCACATTATCACCAGGAAGATGGGCTCTAAAGTAACTCATTTAGAGCCAGCAGCTGTCCCAGCAAACAAAGCATTTGTGTCCATGAACACACATCCAGGATGGGCCAAACTCTGACCTTGGTGCTCCCCACTTCCCAGTAACTCACTGTCTCCAGAACCACTCTTGGACAAAGCCCTGCACCAGGGAATTACTTAAGATGATAAAAAAGGGACCTTCAAACCTGTAGAGAGATGGGCTTCCCATACCAACAAACCTGTTTGACTCACTACTGCAGCCCCCTAGGCAAAATTCCTGCCTAGGATCAGCGCTGGCTGATGAGGCTCCCTACTAAGGTAAGTAAGAATTTGTCAGGGCACAAAAACCTCATGCACGAGCTCTCCAAAGCTCTGTGCTGGCAGCTCTGAGCACCTACTGAAGGCAGTGAAGAGGCATTTACTGCTTTGGTAATCAGTGAGTTATAATTAGTAATCAACATCAGAAATGTGACACTGGTATATGCATCTCAAATTTCAATGCTTGTCTTAGGAACAAACCCAGGTACCTGATAAAAACTTGACTGCCTCAGTCTACAGTTTGGCCTTCCTCCCATCAAGGCACTTTGCTTTTAACTTCAGTGTGGGCAGAAAAATCCTTGCAGGGTTTAAGCTCTGGCACAAAACTCTTGCTGCTTTTTAAACAGAAGCTGCACTGCATCATGTTATCTCCCTAAGCAGCTATCCCACTTTAGCTTCCTCAGAGGTCAGCTATTATCTCTGCTAAGTACATCCGGTGTAGAAAGGAAATTCCTTAATCCTATTTTGTGGGCTTGTTTTCATATGCACAGCCATAATTCTCCCACATCCAGCCTGGACCATACAATAAAAATCCTTGATTGCCACTACTGCTGTGTGCTGTACAGGAGACAGATGTCCACCAGGAAAAGTTTGCTAGGGCTCTTAATTCTTGTGTGCTACAGCAGAGGTATGTAAAATTAATAGACAGCATGACTCAAAATGCAAAGCAAACTGCATGGCTTTTCATGTCTACCAAATGATAACTACTCAAGTTCACAGCCTTTGAGGAATATAGGAATCAGAAATATGACAAAAATTGGCAGAAATTATGTGCCTCGTTTACTCAAGGAGTATATTTCACTTTGGTCTTATTCCTTAAGCTTCCTAGACAAGAACTCCCTCAAAGCTTATTACAGGATGGATGTTTCCTTCTTGCATTGGGGCTGACGCAGGGCCCACCTGCCCCTCCAGAGAACAATCTTCCTGCAGTCCTAGCATGTGCTTACAAAAACTAATCCCTCTACTTTTAGCTCCCTTTAAAGCAGACTTAGCTTCCTGGAAGAAAAAGGCAGCACCATGCTGCTTCTGTGTTGTTCATATACAACAAGGAGGAAAAACCAGACAAACCAACCACCTCACCTCCACCTGTGGTGTGAGATACCAGACCGTGGGCATTTGCAACTGCATCCCCTGGTTTTGTACTTATCCCTGGTAAAACTGACCAGCCAGAGGGTCTGTTGGAAATAGAAGGCAGAGATATTTAGGTCACTCTAGGAAAAACACAAAACCATAGCTCCTACCCAAGCACATTTAAGGTTTCTCACAGGTGTCAACTTGAAGCAAGTCCAACTCTTATTCAGCAGCACACTTGTGTTAGAGGCTTTGCCTGTACCTCCCTCGTGTAGCCTTACAGAACAGTGACTCATTAAATACTTGAGCATTTTTCTTATCCTAGACAAGATGAAAAACTTCCCTTTGAGAAAAGAAGGTGAGTTTGCTGAAAATGAAATAGTCCAATCAAAAGCTATTTATCACTGCATGAATCTTTAGTGACCCATGAGTTTTTTAACATACAAGAAGAATAGTTCTGGATTGATTTTGTTTCTACACAGAAAATACCTCCTAAGCCCTGCTTCTTTGGATGACATCCTTCATTTCTTGTTGGGCAGAGTACTGAAATACAAACTTTAATACTATATGAACAATTTCAACAGAATATTTAACAAAAGGGAGTAAAAAGTTTAACACTTTTTTAAAAAGCAATATAAAAATCTGCATTAGGAGTAAAATGCAGGTCCATCCAACCATCCAGTCTGTAGAACCACTTAATCATTTTCTCCTGTAACAAAGAGATGCACATTCTTCTTGGACTGTAGCATTTGAGCTGTGCGGTCTATGCCAACCACTGCAGCCAATTTCTGAGCATCATACTTGGAGTAGAGCACAGTACAAGTCCAGGTAGCATCCACCCCATTGTCTGTGGCCTTCAGCATGTTACAAATCTCACTGTAGAAGTGGGAGTATGTCGGTAACTCATAGAAAATGAGGTTCCTAATGCCTTTTATCGTATACCTGCAGTAGAAAAAACAAACCCCAAAAAAATTTGTTGCAGATTTTACAAAATATGCACATTAAAACATCAATCCTCTATCAGGTCTTCTAGTTTCCATCAACCTCAATGCACATCAGCTGTAGCTCAACTCTACAAACCCTGTGTCAGGGACTGGAGACTAAAGAGAGAAGCAGAATTTAGAGGGAAAATCTAACACTGCCAGGCACAATGGCTTCCTCTGAAGTACCAACCACCACCGATTTATGTGGTAATCAGCCTCTTCAGCTTGGATTTTAATTCAGTGAAGACTGACCAGATCAAGCCTCATGAAACTTTTTCTATTTGCCAAAACATCTGCTAATATAAAAATATCCTGTTCCATTAGGAACTTGTAAACGGCTCCAGTCAGGATGTAGCAAATTTTCCAAGTGGCCTCAGCTTGCTGTACTGCATTACTGAACCAATTACATACCCTTTCCAAAATTTTATGCAATTACTGTGGCACAGATGAACACAAATAAAAGGCCCAGTGAATCCCATTTGCAGGCTATATCATCCTGTCCTGACATCACTGGAACTTGGCAGCACTTACCTTCTGAATAAAGCTTTGCTCATAATATTAAAGTCTCTGCAAAGGGACTGCTGACAACAGGCAAAAACCTGAAAGTAAACTTAACAGCTCTTACTTCAGTCAAGGAAGTCCTCAGAGGGATCCAACAGATTCAAAAAGCAGCAGAGCCCATCTATGACTAAGGTCAGACTCTCCCTTTAGAACAGCACACATGCAACTCAGAGGGAAAACCTGGTCCACAATTCACCTTTTGTAGAAGTGGAAACGCTCGGTGAACAATAGAAACTGCTTCTCTCCCTTGAGAAAGAAGCGCCTTGCTCTGCAGACAGCAGCCTTTTTAGTGTATTCACAGATGTGAGTGAAATTCAGGTCCTCCTTCTTGAAGTAGTTTCGAAGGCGGACGTAGTCGAAGTATGACGGGACGTAAATGAGCGTGTGGGACATGATGGCATCGCGGTACTCGGGCAGAACTTTGTCGATGAAAAACTGAAACCTCAATTAAAAAAAACCAAATAGGTTTTAAACAGAGATAAACTTTAGCTTTCCAACACTGATATGAGCTCAAACAGGGATATCATCAAACAACAGACCACCAAAGATTTTCACTACGTTTTTCTTTCTTTTAACTTCACAGGATTTCTACATGTGAAGAAGATAAAAGGCTTTACCAGCACTACACAATTATGGTAGAGACTGGTATTCCTTCCCCAGACTGTACTCTCCGGTGCCTTTGGCAAGGAGAAGGCCAGTATCCCCCTCCACCTGTGCCAAGCCCAGCCTACACCTGAGGACTAATGAAGATGTAGTTCTGTGGTGAAGCCACAGTGAGCTCTGTGGTATGCTCCACTGAACGCGACACTGTGGTCACTAGGGCACGGCAAAGCGGGATGAGGCACACAGTACCTTGAGTCTATCACAGAAGTTACACTTTCAGCCTCCAATCTCCGAAAAACATGAGGAAGCTGGACCACAACGTGGCTGATGGAGCCAGTGAGCGGCACATTGCGGACGGCCACCTGTGAGAAGAAAGTAGGATGTTTAGGGAAGCAGCACTCCAAAGGCAGGCACACTGCAGCCAGCTTTCTGCAGCTCACATCTGACAGCACAAGGCTGTTTTTAAGAAAAACAGTGAACAAGGCTGTTTTTAAGAAAGCCCTAATACAAAACTACAGTCATGATACACAAACCTGTCTGTTAAATTCAGGGCTTATGCCCTGAATCCAAAATATTTAGGAGACAGTCTCCTGAAGTTTTTACTTTTCCTGTTTCTTTCAAAATACTAAAACAGTTTATGCATCTTACACAGTAGGAGATTTAAAAAAGGAGGCAGATGAACCCTCCACTTAACAACAAAATATATAAAACAAGATAACTTGAGACTGTCAAATTAAAAAAACAAAATCTGATTTCTGACATGAAACAGCAGCTACTATGAAAGAAAAGTATCAAATAAGCATCACTGCATGAGGAGCAACTCTTCATGCCTCTGGCATCTCTGACACAGTATGCAGTGTCATGGAGATTCAGACAAAAACATTTGGGTGAGGGAAATGACAGGCACACACAGTCTTTCAGCAACCGAGTTACTGAACTCTTCCGCCTGTTGGGTTTTGTGTTCTTCTCCCCCTCCATTCCACACCAGCATTCCAGCTCCTCTGTGAACTCACCTGCCCAGCGTAATTGAAGCAGTGTTTGTTGAAGACAGAGTTAATCTGGGGGTCCTGGAGAGCGCTGAACAGCAGAGTCTGCCGGTAGTACTTGGACCAGTTGTTGAGGTTCAGCATGCGCACTCGGGAGAAGTCCACCCCGTGGGAATCCAGAGGCAGCAGGTTAATGTGCTTCATCAGGTGCTGCACAGACAGATGGAGACACATCACTGCTGACATCCCTGACTGCCTGCAGAAGCCTCAGCTGCAGTGGGGAAGAAGGGACCAGCAAGGCAGTGCAGAATATAAACAAGCAGCATCTCCCAAGACACCACTGTCTGGAATTTATTGACCACAGCAAGAGCAATTTACTTGATTACCTGCCACAGAACTGAAAGCTACCATCTCTTTAGTCACCAAAAACAGTAACCTTTCCTTCCAATCTTCTCCTGGGGCAAGCATAACAGATTTGTTTTTTATTAAATCAATGGGCCCAAGGTTTCTGAGCTAAAAGAAGCCCAGGCACAGCTCAGCTCTCATCACATTCAAGGAGAGTTTGAAGAACTTTACCACATTTTGCCCTCAGGGAATGAATGATGCTTAGGACTGGCATCCCTGCCACCACTTGGTAGGCAGTTGCACCTAAAGGGAAAAACAAGAAACAGGTTCCAAGACTCATTCCTTGGATATCACTTAGGCTCCTGTGCCCTTTCTGGGACTCCTGAAGCAAGAAGACCTTCTGGACTCATCCAAAATGCACAGTGACATCATGTAGTTAAAATGTCTGGTCCAGATACCTCAGAGGTGTTTTTATATGGAAAAGAAAATCCTACGATTTCCATCCTGAAATTTTCTATCAACCAAAAGCCAAAAAGCAGGGGTACTGCTGCAGAGTAGCCACAACCCAAAAGCTCTATTTTCATTAGGTACAGGAAAACCTTCATACTGTTTAACTCTGGACATGACTAATGCTCAGTATCTCTGCAGTCAGTAGAGACATGAGGCAGCTCCTCTGGCTTTCTGGGGGAACCTGAATTAGGCTGTACAGATTCCTCACATGGCTGCAATCTGACTGAGACACTGGGCAGTCAGACAGATGGCATAATTTCTCCCAGATGTGATTAAAGGAATCATCATTATTTCGTGCTGCAAGATAATTAAAACTGTCCAAAAAATACCTCTGATGAAATACACTATTAAAGCATCAAATGAAGTTTTAGAGAGAACATGTCCTGAATACTACCAAAATCTGTGGAAAGAATATTCTTAGTATAAGGAAAATATCAGGGTGGAGGGAGGAAAAAAAACGAACATCCATGTCTAGAATCAAGTCAGTAAATCCAGCAATACTGCTCACTGCCAAAACTCCGTAACATCAGACCAGCAAGACACAGCCCAGCACAAAAATGAACATATATATNCGTGCTCCCAGTTCTGCATCAGGTAAATGTCTGCTTGATCAATTATGAGGATTTCTATTGATGACAGAAAATCAAAGTCTCTCTTCTTCTCCCCCTCTGCGCCAATGACAGTCCTGATGCCCAGGGGAGAAGCAATGATGATGTCTGAGGAGTAGAAGGGTGCATAGAGCCTCATGCTCTTCTGCAGAATCGCAACTCCTGTGCAACAACACCAAGAGCAACATCTCAGTTAACACAATTATCAACCACACTCTTCCAGAAGGCTGTGGAACAGTAATTCCCCCCCATTTCCTCTCCCCCATTCCCACACCGATGAATATAGCTGGACACAACTAACCTGTCTGAAACGCTCCACAAAAAGTGCTTACCCACCCTACCCACATTTGACAGGCATTTGGAAAATTTTCATGAAATTTGACAAAGCATTTCTGTATTACTTTTTAAAAAATTTTTCATAATCTGTACAAAATTTTTAACTGTAAATTTTGTGATTTTCTGCTAAATGGGGGAATGAGGAGATTGAACAACTTAAGAAAAAAAATGCAGAAATTATTAACTACTCCTTTCTCCTTAAATCCTGAACTTTGGTCCCTGCCTTTGGGTATTACAGTAACTGTTACTTTAACTTGTCATGAAAGATTTGAGGTGGATCTCCACTATCAACTGCCTTTATTCACAGGGCTGAAAGATTTGCTACTAAACCACAAAGGACAAGGTTCTTCATATTACAATGACCGAAGTCTTGCACCTACACTGTTTCTCACACCACATGTTGCAGGATACATTCTGAACCAGCAAATGCATCACCTCTCACGTTAGAGACAGGAAAGGGAAGGAATCGAAGGAGTTTGTGTCACAATTACACAGCAGTATTTCTGGAACCCACAGTTTTCTAGTTTTGAAAATCCAGGTAGTCCAGACCACATTCAAACCACCCCCTTCAATTTGCCCAACAAAGTCTCTCCAGCTTCTCTCCCTGTCCATGTGAAGGCAGATATCACAGGTACAGATGAAAGAATTTCAGAAACAGCAGTAGGGACCCCTCCTATTGTCTATTTCAACCAAATTATAAAAATGGAAAAAGAAATAAAAAACCAAAGGTTCAAATGGTTGAATTTCCAGGAAGAAGATATCACTTGTCACAGCATATACACAGTTTAGAAACATCAAGTCTTATTTCTGTTTAAAAATGTGAAAGTGTGGTGGTTTCAGTAAGGCATAACAAATGTGCTTTAAATTAGATCTTTGTGCAGAACTAACAGGGTGTGCAGCACAGTAAGAAAGAGAAATTATTCTGCTTCTATAATTTGTTTCTGCAAGTTAACAGCACTGAAAGTTTCTTCAATCATTTCTTAACACTTAGTAAGTGGAACAAGCATAGTGTGGTATGGGAGAGAACTGAAAGGAAAATTATGCTACTGAAAGTAAGATGCTCTCAGCCTGAGATATTCACTGGGGAAGGAAGAAAGTGCGACCTGCTCACATCTTCCACTGTATCATTACATTTCTTGGGATGCCAATTTATCTTTCAAGGTGAAGTATTCAAAAGCCTCTGATCTGACAAGTTAAGTTAGAAAAACTGCCTTCTCATCTTGGCAGCTTCAGGAACCAAGCCACTAGCTAGCTCTCCACATACTGAGTTACTAAACAGACTAAGATTACAATATTATGAAACAGTCTCAAATGTTTTCCTTGTCCAACACTCCTACTTGCTGGCTACCCATTTGCTTTCATGAAAACCACGGGAAGCACAGCAGAAAAATGCTTTGCTCAGTATTGAGCTTTACTTTTGTTCCAACCATTACAAGAGACATTGTGAACAGGCTAATTAAACCCAAAAGAATTTTTTTTTTTATAACATGAAAAGACTTTGCTGCATAATCAAGGCTATCTTCAAAATGAGGTGTGGGCAGTCCTGCTAGAATAAAGCTGTCATTGCATTTTAAATGATTCCGAACTTGATGTGAAAACAATTACTTTTCTATTTTCTCTTCCTTTTTAAGTTCTGGCAAGGCAAGAAAGATTTTCAGAAAAATGCAAGTTGTCACTGCAAAACCAGCAGGAATACCACACAGCCTAGAGTCTCACCAGAACTTTGAGCCCTAATAGCTTCTAGGCATTTGGGAAGAATTTGTTACTTAGCAGTTCTGTACAAGCTAAAAATCATCTGGTCAGTAGGTCCTTACCAATTCTGAAGTGGTCATCAATGTTACCAGCAAAGATGGCTTCATAATCTTCAGGTCTTTTCAGGTTGGGGGGCTTCTCTTCTGGGTCAGAGCCAAACTCTCCTTTGAAGCGCTTTTTATTACTTACATCTATTTTTTTCTTGTCATTCACTTCGAGGAGACTGATGAAAGTATGCACAATCCGCAGAGCACATTCCCTGAAGGGCACTATCATCAGTACCTGTGCAGATCAATGGTTACAAGAGAATAACCCATAAAATATGAACACTCACTGTTAACTCTATGTTAATTAAACTTTTGGCTTGGATCTGCCCCTGTGGGGCATCCCAACAGTGAAAACAAAACCATTCTGACAAGCAGCAGTGAGGGAAGATGCACTGGGATGCAGTGTGCTCTTGAACTGGTAGTGGCCAGCAGCTCAGCCTGGTTCCTCAGCTCACCCAGGGTACTGATGCCTTAAATGGCTACCTAGAAACAGAGACTAGACAGGAATAAAGGAATAAAGGAGGGATTTATTTGAAAGGCCTTCAGATGTACACTTTGGGCTCCAGAGGGTCCTGCCTCAGTGGATCCCAAAATGGACAATGACAGGTCACGAGTTCTTTACACTTTTATATCAGCATAAATTCACCAACCAGAACCCAGCCAATGATGGAATTTCCCCAAGCTTGCCCCTGTAGAAATGACCCGGCCCTGTTCTCCAGGGCCTTTCTACAAAGGCTCTACTGGCTTATAGATTTTTCTAGAAGACTTTATTTATAGGTATTATTAAAAAGAAATTGAGATATCAAGTTTTTTCTTTCTAGCAGGTTCAGCTGCAGGGATCGTCTCTGTCTGACTGTCTGTGTCTCTTTAGCACAGTCAGAAGAAATCACAAAAAAAGAGAGAAGAAATTTTTCATTGGTCAAGACAAGCACCTTACCAAAACATTTCACTGTATTTACATTCTTTGTCAAGGACATTTCTTGAGAAGTTACAGAACTTCTCTTAAAAATGGGTTTAACTGTTTAATTCAAGGCAAGTTAAAAAGAACTTGCATTTCTCCAGCTTTTCTCTGAAATTTCTTAAAAACCCACTGACACATCAGGACCACATGCCCTGCCTCTCCCCATAATGATGGTTTACAGCTCTCGGGCCCAGGATGGTCTGGGTGTCCCTGGAAAGCTTTGTTACGCTTTGTTATTTAGAGAGGCTTTGTTATGTCTACCCTAGCATAAGAGAGCAGCACTTAACAAGCTACAGGAAACTTCAGAGTTACACCTAGCAGTACAGGATTTGAAAAATATAAAAGTTAAAACCTAAGGCATCATTACCAGTACAGAGGAACTGAAAACCAAACATGTTCTGTCTTCCCCAACCCCCAGGCAAGCAAGAGCTGCTGAGACACAGAGACAAGGTCAAGGGCTGGCTCTTGGATGGGTGGCAATACTCCATGCACAAGGAGTATTAGAGTATTTTTTTTTTTTTTTCAAACTCCAAAATATAAATGGCTAATGGGGAAGTCAACATAGAAACCAAAGATTTGCCAGGCATGCAGCAAATACCAAAACCCAACTCTAACTGTTTAACAGGCAGCTGACACACCGGTGACTATCAACTAGAGGATGCTGTGAATCCAGAGAGGATTGATTTGGGACCCACTCTCTCAACTATGACAGGTGGCCTTGACGGTGGGGCTGGGATTCCCTGAGGTACTTCCAGGTAGAGAAAGATCCTTCCAGGCAGGCAAGTCCTTACAAGTGCCTAAGGACAAAAAAAATTCTGGCACATCCCACACTGGGTGACAGCCTACACTACCTGCACTGATACTAAAAATTGATGTGGAAGCACCTGTCTGCACTGGCAGATTTAGATATGGACGCAGGAAAACCTGCCAGACTGTGGTGATAGGGGGACAAACAAAGAGAGAAGTCAAACTCATGGCTTGGCACAGAACCAGCTGGCTAACAACCCTGAGCTCACTGCTTCCCACAGGGCATTTCCCCTGGCCATGGAGGACAACTTCCAGGCATGATAAAGGGATGTGGAAAAGCACATGCCCAGGAACACATCACATGAGAGAGCAGCAACAGATAAACGTTGTGGATAAACGACCAGCATGTTTGTACAGCCTGAGCAGACAGCCAGGGTGGGGATGAGGGAATCAGAGCTCTCTTACCTTAGGCCTAGTGAGCCCCTGGTCCCTGTAGTCATCGGTGTCGGTCCCTGGCTTTCGGTCCCTCCGTTTGGCGTTGTTGCTGAGCACCTGGGCGTTGGCCTTGAGGACATGGTTCAAGGCATGCAGGCAGTAAGCGTGCCGGATTTCTTCTCCATTTGTTAAAGCATTTCTTTCTGGATAGAACAAGTCCCGGTACGAATTCATGACACAGAAGAGCTCTCTTTGTAAGGGGGTAAAAGGGCAATCGCTTGGTTTGTCCACTGAGGAGAGAAATTGTTTATTTACTTTCAGCCAAGTGGATTCCAAAGGCTTGTGGAGATGAAGCTGTTTCACATCAACTTCTTTGTCTGCTTTCAAAGTTTTATGTTTCTCCAAAGTGGAAGAAAAAATTAGTTGACCCAGCCTTGGCCACTGAAAAAAACCATAAGCCAACAACACTGAGGAGTCATATGTACCAAACCTTGCACACTTGAAAACGTATCACCACAGCTGGTGATATCAACTTTAATCAAGTTCATGAAATTAAGGAAATTATCTTTTCATAATACAAGTGGAAACCCTTTTTTCAATATCCAATCCCTTTTAGAATCTACCAGGGTAAATAACAATAAACTTCAGCTCTGGACAGGTTTTGCAGTCATGTGCCTGTAACTGTTCCCATGTCAGAGGAAACTGAGGAATTTTCTGCCTAATCCACCCAGGAAATCAGTGGCTCAAACCAGGGACAAGATGAGAACCCTGGAGTCCAACTAAACTTACCAACTGGCCCCCCTGAGGTACATAGTTTGATTAAAGGTGAAAATAAACCCATTAAGGGCTAATCCCAGAAGCTGTGATTCAGTTGTTAAAAGCAGTCTTGTTGGATGTCTGTCTGATTTTGAACAGCTAAACTCTAAACTTTAAGCCTTCTGTCATTTAAGTTGTCCCCAGCTGTCCCCGTGAAGTAGCTACACCAATTTAAGCAAAGATATATCATGCATTGCTTCAGGTGGCACTGGTAATTTTGGCCACTATGTGCCAAAAAAGTAAATTACATTAAAAAAAAAAACATCACAGCTTTCTCCCTGACTAACTAACCATTGGATATCTTCCAATGAATGTCACCCAGCATATGGCTGACCAGAATGGGAGGCAACTCTCCAAAACAAAATCAGATGTGGAAAAGTTATGAAGCAAAGGTTTGTCTAAAAATGAGTATTTTGGAAACCAATACCCTCTGTCAATCAAGGAGGTGGTTTTCTGGTACTGTAATTCACATATTATTGCCAGAATTAGCAATATAAGTAATAAATTCCCCTTTACTGGTGTGTAAATGTGTACAGGGACGGAAACATCCTGAAGCAAGAATGGGAAAGTGCATCACAAGTGCTTTTAAAAGCGTACATGGTCACCTCAGAAGTTCAGCTGTAGAGCACATCTCTGGCATCACCACTCAGAAACAAGCCCTGCTTCCACCCCTAGTCAAGGTTTTGGGACTACAGCTCAAACTCTAAAGCTACATGTTTCAGATGTGCCACCATATGCCTCCAAAACAGCAGACTTCACATTTCAACTCTTGCTCAGCAGTAAGTGAAGAACAAAACAGTTCAACAACAACAGAGTGACAAAATCTTGATAATTCTAATGCCAACAGCTAATAATAACAATTATTATCTACTTCACTTGTATAAGAAAAGGATTATTTTAATTCAGGCATCTTTAGGCTCACTGGATGGCTACAGAACATTATTACCTGGCTTTGACTTGAAGTTTTAGGAAGCGTAGACATTTTCTCTATTTCTTTATCTTCAAGTTCTTTGTCCATGTGCTGTTTAAATGGATCTATTTACAGCAACAACAAAAAAACCAGCCTGAGAACTATTGCAGCTAATAGTAGAATCAAGATGCAGAATGGATTTGCAAATGAGATGAGCAGTTTCCATGCTGGCCAACACCACAATTAAAACTAGTTATTTCAAAGCACTTGGAGATGAGAGAAAGGATGTCAAATTCTCTCTGCAAAGAACAGAGAGAACAGATTTGACAGATTGCTTTTTAAAAAGAAAAAGAAGCACTTATGGAAGTACCAGAATTTTCAAGCACTAATCAAATGTTAGACAGGAAAACAGTATGTAGTGGAAAACAGTGGCAATTCTTTTCCTTAAGCTCTGACACGTCCATTGCTTGCAGGTGAAAAAGGCTGTCAATAGTAAAGTCCCAAGTGAACTTCCTAACTCTCCTAATTTATAAACAGCTCTGCCCAGAGCTTTGGCCAGTGATATGAACACAGTTTGTAATAAAGCAGAGAAATATTAGGCGTGTTTTGGAGAAGGGGGGCAAAAATTGCCCGAAGTGAGAAAAGTCTGATTTATCTAATCAGCACTTCTTTTTGGAAAGGAAAGGCAAGGAACTGTTAAATCATATTAAACTCAAAGACACTGGCACGCATGAAGTCACATGCAAAGCTTATTTTGAAAGCCAAGCCCCGTATCCTGCTTGCAGCACAGCAGCACTCGCTGCATAAAGAAAACTAATTAGGGAACACTGGTGCTTGCCAACAAATATCCAGCCCCCACACAAGTTATCCAGGCAAAAGTCAAGACATTTACTGATCATGACACTGAAAAAAAACGGAGAAAATCTTCCCAGAAACACAAATGAACAGGATATCATTTAATTGTGCTGCAGGCTCTCTCCTCAGTTGAGTTTTACTGATTCCAGCATTTTCCCAATAAGTGGGAGGCATTTTCAGGAATTTTAGTGACCCCAGGACCAGAGTAGAAATTCATCTTCTTTCCACTATCTTAGGAGACTGATTTTCTGCAATAGATTATAAAGACACTTCCAAGCTACAAGAACCCACTGAGAAGTAGTGCATCATTTATAGGTGGAACAAAGCTGTTAGGATACTTAGCATGCAGTTGGAGAGCTACTGTTCTCATTAAAATGCAATGCCAACAGCCTAAGTCATATTCTCATGGTAACAAGAACGAGCTGTTTTTTCTATCACACGGCCCTTTGATGCTTCCACACATTTCATGTATCACCCAGGCTGCCTCCCAGATCTAATGTCAGCTGCTGCTCCAAGATGACAAGCCAGCATCACTAGGGATGCTACAAACATATTTCTCTCTCTCAAACGACACCATCTGATATTAAAGCCACAGAGCATGAAATTTGAGCAGAAGCTGTGCAAGTGCCAGTGTGTGCCATGTCACTGAAGGATCGCACACCCGTGCAACACAGTTACTTTGTTACATATGGTGGGATGACTCCAACGCTGGAGCTCACATGCATCCATCAGCGCACTGAGATTGTGGGATACACCCTTAAAAGACACTACATGTGCTCTGCTGATGCTTCTTACTCTCCTGATCCTGGTGCAGTCAGACTCCTCTGCGTAACCTTCAAAATTCTGAGAGCCCTGAGCATTTGTCTAAATTACTGTGGCTGTTCCAAGCTTCTCAGAATCTGACCTCTAACTCCACTGAGATGTGAAGGATGCCCTCACAGGTCAGCTTTGTGATTATCTTCTGTGCTGTTTGTGCCAAGAGTATCTTCCACAGTCAAGTGCAGGCTTGCGGAGCCTTTTTTATTACAGTGGCTTTTAAAACTACTATTAGAGCAGCAGAACAAGATAACACCCTCCACACACTTTTCTACTTTTTAATACTTCAAGCTTTACCAGTCATAGCAGAAACCCCACATGAATCCCAGTCCCCAGGGGCTACAGAGAACAAATGGTTCAGCTAAACATCTGCGTTATCGTTAAGGGTCCCTTATGTAACCAGCTGACATGTGGGCAGTACAATGAATAATGTAGTGGAAGAACTTGGAAGCTATGCAGCCTATCACTAAAGAGTTGGATAATTGAAACATGTTTACAGGTACTCCTCTAAAGGCAGATCCCTAAACACAAACACACAGTGTTTTACCTTCTGGAAGAGCTTGTGAAGAACTGCTGTCTCTCTTATCTGCATTGCAATCTCCACTCTCCTCTTCCATGAAATTGGTTTCCAAGCTAAATTCAGATTCGTGTTTCACATCAGTAAACTCCTCAATTACTCCATGACGTAGGTCACAAGGGGTATCTGTGCCATCAGCCTGCTGCTGGCTGAGTATCTGCTCTGCTGTGTCTGTGGCTGTCAATTGTTAGAAAGAAATGGGTTATTTTCTCCTGGAAAAGTTACTGTCTGTAGATGTTGTTCCCTTAGAGTTACCAATTTTATTCTCCCAGTACTTTATCAAAAAAGATAAAAGCAGGCTTTTTATTCTACCATAAAGATAACTTGGCTAGCACGCCAAATGTTACGTACCACAAAACATGGTCCCCCAGAGAAAATTAAAGAAGTGACCTATTTGGGGAAGGTAACTTTTACTTTCCAACAACCCCAAATAACCGGAAATGATAAAAGGTTGACTCCTCTCTCCCAGCATTTCTTTGCAGACTTCATGAATGAGGATACCTCGCTGTAAAGACTGAGGTTTCCTTCCAATTTCCATATTCTTTCCCATGCTGTGAGGCAAACCTTTCTTTCTCTCCTCTCGGTGGCACAGCCAAGCCAGATGCTGCTCGAGAGAACAGCTTGTGTCTCCCATGAGTGGGTGAGAACCCCTGGTCTGCTGCTCCATGTGGATTTCCCCTGTGCTGCCGCACAAACAACATCTGAGGAAGCAGCAGCAGGCTGTCTGGCGGAAAATGAGCACAGCTACCAAAGGGTAGCTAAATCCTTCAGCAGCTGCTGCTCCCACCCACACAGAGCCAATGGAGCAACAGAGTCTCCAAGGCAGAAGAGCACCCAGCCAACAGCCAGTCTACACCAGCATTCTGGCTGAAAACATTTATTAATCAAACAACATTTACCGAAAAAGCATGGTAAAAGACAAACTACCTTCTTCCTCCTCTGGAACATCACTCTTATCTTCTTCACCTCCCTCTGCTTCTCCAGTCTCCTGGAACCCTTCGCTGTCCACTTCTGCCTCACTTTCCTCAGCTTCTTCTGATTCACTTTCATCTTCCTCTTCCTCACTCTCAGACTCAGGCGAGGTCTTCAGGGTAGCCAGGAGCTTATGATATCCAGAGATCTGTTCCACTTCAGTCTCCGAATCACTTTCTGCACTCGATTTATCAGAATCCTCAGACTGGAAAGGAAAACAGGAGTGTACCAGCAACAATAGTAACAGCCTATTAAGCAGCAGGCAAATACCCTTACCTCCAACTGCTCTGCTATGTTTCCTCTCTCCCATGAAACCCTTACATAGATGCCACAAGAAAACCCATAGAAGCCATAGAAAAATGGAACTTTTCAAAACCCACCATTTTATGCCAACAATTATGCTGGACACCTCCATTTAGATTTTGAAAGCATCTTGGGATACAGACTGAAGTGTCTCGTTCTGCACCAATTTGACTTGGAGCATCACAAAGCACAGTGCTTTCAGTCTCGGCTGAGTGAGGACATTTGATCACCACAGGCAAGGCTCTGACTGAATTGGCACTAGATTCTTCTTCACATACAGATTGAAAACTGTAGAAGGGCACCCATACAAGGGACAGAGCATGCTGGAAATGGCTTTCAAGAAGGTAAGTGAAATAGCTGCCAGTGGACAATGGTTCCTGGGGAGTCAGGTTTGGCTCAGCTGTAGAGCTCCACACTTCGAGCAAGCCAGACTTGAGCCAGTTCTGTCCTGGCCTTGCACAAACCAATGTCCAGATTATAGCCAAAACTGTAGTGAACCCGTGAGAATCAACACAACACTATTTACTCCTTTCTTAGGTCCTTTTAGCCCAAAAACGAAGAGAATTGGTAAATACTGTATTCATGCACAAAATTGCTAAAGGAAACAAATGAGTAATGAAACAAATGAGACTAAGTCATTTTTCCAAACGAAAACTTTGAAGTCTTTTAATTATCTGGTGATAAAGGAGATTACCAAATCCTAACTGAAAGAAAAGTAAAGCACTGGCAATCTAAAGAAGAGGAATGAGTATTAACATACTTCTTTGTTCAGTAGAGAACAAAATGTCTCCTAACTCATGCAACACTAAGTTTATCAACATTACTAAAACAACTTAAAGCATGATCTAATTTTCAGCATGACCAAGTAATATGCAAAAAAGTTAAGAACTGCAGTTATTTCCTGCTGCTTCTGCCCTCTGATGGTATTATAGTTTTGAGTTAGACGTTACAGAGAAAAATTCCGAGCCACACAAAAATCACATTAATCTTTTTCTCCTAAATACTGTTTTTCCAAGTGGAACAACTTAATCAACCTGAATAAGTTGGAGACATGAAATGCTAAATTTTTCACTTCACTGAACTACACCAAGATGAAAGTAAGGAAGAAATAAAAATACATTACCAGTTCACATATTTGAGTTGCTTCTGGTCTTCCAGAAACCCTGAAAAGAAAGCACTGAAATATCTTACTCTGTCAACGGTGTTATACCCATGATGAAAGAAGTGAGGGAAGAGTGAATTGATTAGTTATGGAAGTTTAAAGAAGTTAAAAGCAATCTTTAAACCAAACTATCAAATATGTTTCCCTAAGAAAACAGACCGGGCCTTAAGGGTCACCCTTTCAGGTAGGGCGACCCTCTGTACCTGAAGCCTAAGTGCTCCGGCATTACGACTGATCAATAAAAATTTTAAAAGAAAATCCATCTTTAACCAGAAGATGAGGTTTCAAAAGGAATTAAAAGGAACCTAGCTACAAGGGTTACAAAGTTAACCAGAGACAGAGACTATTCCTAGCGCTAAATATTGGTCTGGGAAAAAGACACAAACTAAAGGTAAAACAGCATTAATTAACCAGTGTTGGGACTGCAATTCTTCAAAGAAGCCACTGTACAAGCTGGGTTTAAACTAACCTCAACTCCTTCAAAAAGATGCAATCTATGTGTGGGACTGAGTATCACTGTACAGGGTGACACATAGGACATTCTCTCCAGCAGGCCTTCCATTCCAACCCACAGAGGCCGGGAGGGTCCCAGGGGACACCCAAACAACAGACCTTCTCCTAAAGGCTTTACAGCAGCATCACAAATCGCACAGATCGCACAGCATGTGGACTGAGAAGCTCTTTCCCCAGAAGTTTGCCCGGGGGTACAAAAGGAAGGTGGTCATTCTGACAGACGGGCATCCCGCCGAGGGAATGGCTCTTGTTACACAGCTCTTCGCTGCTCTGTCTTCTTACCGTCTCCGAGATCAGGAAAGAACACGGAGCAAACAGTGGGAAAGCTGAATTCCTGACAAGCCAAGGGACCAGCCTGGTATCAAAATGGGAGCCCAGGTCGCACTCCTCCACTTCCACACTCCTCGTGGCAGCCTCCGGGCTTCCCACAAGAGTTTATATTTGTTGAAAGAAAATCCGAGCCGAGATTCCCGGCTCACGAGCGGCAGTGCGCTATGCAGCTCCAACTCCCCTCCTTCCGTGTGGAGCCCAGGGGAAGCGTGAGAGGGAGCGACCGCCGTCCGGGCCGGCCCCAGGCTGAGCGGGACTCCTCGGCCCTGCAGCCCCGGGGCCGAACCGCGGGGAAGGGGCGGCCNACCCGGTGATGCTGGGGCGGGCGTCGCACCCTGGGAAGTCGGGCGGCTGGAAGGAGAGGCGGAGGGGGGTGAGCTCACGGGCCGGGCCTCGCTCCGCCGCCGGCGGCCAGCATGTCGTG
The DNA here is from genome assembly GCA_013400515.1 of Erpornis zantholeuca. NCBI lineage: Eukaryota > Metazoa > Chordata > Aves > Passeriformes > Timaliidae > Erpornis > Erpornis zantholeuca. The sequence continues at coordinate 89,486 of VZTN01018444.1, forward strand.
CTGGAAGCCGGCGCGGGTTTATGCCAGCGAACCGCGCTGGGGAACACAAAGTACCAGCAGGGAACACTTTGTCCCAGACTGTGTCCAAAATCAACCGTGTCCCGAGGCTGCGCCCCGCGACCCCGAGCTTGGTGCGGGCCGTGACGCGTTTCCGCTACCGGAGCGGTGGTGAGGCTGCCGAGCAGCGTGTGCGCTGCGGGGCGGGTTCCGTGCCGCTCGGGCTGACGGAGCGCAGGTGGTAATGAGGGTGGGTACGAGAGATGTCGAAGACCTGCTGCGTTTCTCTTCGTACCGGATTCGCTGCAGCCTCAAGCTTATATGTGTATAACATTTTTCCCGGGTACATATGGGGATAATTAGACAAACTCGGCTGCTTGCCCGAGAAACAGTCACTGAGTGGAAGCTCTGAGCTTTACTCCTACGAAGAAAATTTTTAATTCTCAAATCATTACGCATGAATGCAATGTTACTTCCCATCTCTGGCTACAGAAGCAGTGATAATCTAAATGCAGCCTGACCTACCTAAGAGACTGACCCTTTCCAGACCCTGGGGAACAACTGCAAATGGCCCGTTCACGTAGACGCTACTTGAGCTACAGGTTCTTCCCCAGCTGACCCATGATCTGCAGTGCTTTGCTAAAAGCTACACATTTTCTGGGAAAACGTCTACAATAAAGCTAGAGGAAGAGACCCAACACAAGTCCTTAATGTTCAGATTGCTTTATTCCAAAAGGTAAAATCAAAAGCTTCAAATGAAACCAGACTAAATTCTGGCTTTTCTAACATGTCACTGCTGAATCTTACTGAGTGCTTAAGGGTCCTTTATTACATATAGAGATAGTTTTTGAGAAATGACCTTACATTGTGACAAATAAAGTAAATTCAAACTCAGTTCTTTGCTTTAAAGTTCTTTATATTCCTTATATCCCTGTGTTTCTCTATGACCCAGCTGAAACTCCTCTGATCTTTAGTAATGAGGGTCTATAAATGGTGTTGTAATGTGCAAAACACATACAATAGGTTTCAGTTTGTCTCTGGGAGTACAAGAACTAAGTGACAACAACGTCATTCCAAATAGGGTGGAGGCATGCAGGGAATATTTTAGGGAAAAATAGTTTAGCATTTGGATTGTAGCTTCTTGATTATCTTGACCTGAGGGCACCCATGGATTTGACTGGAGCAGGCAAGCACTTTAGCTGCACTTCAGTTACACAGAAGCCTCCAGGAGTTACTCCTGCGTGTTTTTAATCCCACAGTCTGTCCCTTCAATAAACCCCTCTGGTGTGAGGGAAGTTGTCTTAATCCAAACCATGTTACCAACCTGCTTTACCCAGGTTGTAAAGTACCAGTTGTACCCTGGTACACAGACAGCAGCAGCAGTTGGCTGTGCCCAGCAGCAGAAATTCTCTTGGCAAGTTCTGTCAAAGCCAATATGTTATGTAACAACACTGACTAAAATAAATTATTTCCAACTACCAGGGTTTTTTGGTGAAGTTGGCAGCCATACTCTGTACAGAGGAAAAATATTGCCAATCAATCCCACCTCTGTCAGGAGTGTGAAAAAGCCAGTATATTTTTATTTTGCAAAATTGTTTCTTGTTGACTTACAATTTGGCATTTTGAGACAGCAGGAAGAGCAGGAGTCTGTTCAGAGCTGAATCAGGAGAGCTCAGGAACTCTGTATTCTTGTATGTTAAAAAGAGAAAATTAAAGGACCTTGGTGACACTAAGGCTGCAGTTCAGACTCCAGTGTTGTTTGTACATGATATTTCACACTACTTTGTTGAGTTTCAGTCTGCTTTTTAATATTGCCTTACAAATTAAGTGCACAGATCTCATTAGTTTGTGATGTTATGAATGCCAGCACTTGCTTCTATGGCCACTTATTCACACTTCTTTTCATCAATATGGGAAAGCTTTTCTAGGAGCTTAGAAGATTTGGCCCTGTAGCTTGATGTCTACTGTCACTCCCTTTTCCTCTCTCCATCCTGACTTCAATTGAACCCTTGAAAGCAATGATATTCCTGGAATTGTTTCCCTCTTTCTGCTCAACTCCTTCCTCTCTCCTCCCCATTCCTTGTGTGAGAAGGATCCTACTTGGGCAGTATTTGGTGTTTAGGATTAAACAACTTAAAATGTTGTGGTGCCATTCACATGTGTCTTTTAATGTGTTTCCCAGGAGATGAACACCTCAGCTTTTCTGTGGATATCCCATAGACCAGTGAACATGTAACCACCCAGTTTTGTGATAATCCCTTTCTTAAATTAGATCTCTCCACTTGAAAGTTTAAAATCAAATTTCCAAATGAACTTGTAAAGTTACTCTGGATCTCCTAGTTGCTAACATGGTTAATATATCACCAGCAATGTTCTTTTTACAGACTTCTTATGCACCAGCATCTCTGATTCCAGCAATAATACTGGAAAGAAAAGGAAGGAGAAAAGCTTGCATTATTTGAAATCTGTTCTGCTGACCCCATTCTGTCAGCAACTGAAACTAAACCCTGTCAGCAGAAGGCTGCTGCTGCTACCTGTGCATCTCCAGCACTTTTATCTGCATGACATTCCAGAAACAGATGGTTAATAAAAGACACTTCCTTTATTTTGGAGAACTCTACTAATCTGAACAGAACAGATTCCTCCTTGCTGGCTTATTCCCTTTGCTCTTTTGTCTCATAGCAATTCACTTTCATGCTTTTCTTCATCCCTGCATGACAGATTTTTATAACTTTATCCCCCTTTCTCTAGCATTAATCATCAACAAAAAGTTATCCAGGCAAATATTTATTACTTACGTATTCAAGCCACTTGTTTGCTTATTATTAAGCAAAACCAGTTTAGTTCAGAACAGAACTGCTGGAGGCTTTTGTATTATACATCTGTTCTCAGCCAAATTTAGCCTAATACTCTTATTTTGCTGATGTAAACTAAGTTTAGAAACTGCTTTGCCACTGTTTTTTTGGGATTTTTTTGCCAGTATGAACTGTACTTTGAGTGATGTCATTGAAAATCAAGCTGCAATTCTTTTGACAAATGGCTGATAAATTTACTGATGCTGTAATTCCTTGCATTGCAATTACTGTTACGCATTGCCAATGTAAAAAACGATAATGAGTTAATCTTCTTTAGGGAACTACCAAGTTTACACACTGGAGAAATATGGAACACAGAGAATAAGGTAGCATCTAAACTGTATTAGATCTTACAATTTTAGTCTGTTGGGCAAGGGGGTGCCCCAGCATTTTAGAAAGATCCAGGATACGCTAGCCACATAAGCTGCCGGAATCCACGTGTTGTCCATAGCAACATTAGCTTAAAAAATCCCATGATCATTTCTGCAGAAGCATGTCTAATGCAGCAGAGAGTTTAACTGCAAGCTTGTATGCCACAAGTGCAAAACTGTCAAGGAAGGGGATGGAGACTTAGCCCTCAGCTTTCTGTGGGCACCCAGAAAAAACTCTTTTCAGCGTTTCACACTAGTTCTGCAGTACATCCATGCCCAGTTTGTTGAAAGCAGAGAGAATACAAGGCAAGGTTTTCCAAGCCTTGATATCCTGCATTGGGACAGGTTAAGTAAATGGCTGGATTTGAATGAGATGCTAGAGAAAAGCGTAAAGAAATCTGTATGATGACTTTCTCTACTTTTGGATGAGTGCCAACCTTAGGGAAGAATTGGTCCTTTAAAAACTGATCCTATTTAAAACATTAGCATTTATTTTTTTCATAAGCAGCTACCGAACTAACCTACGTTTTAATTTTTTAATTCCCTCCTGTGTAATGCAGAATGATTGTTTCGGTTGGAAAGTTTCATCACTGCACTTAATTTCTGATGGCAAACTAAGCCTTCTGCTCTTTCATTTCTTAGCAGTGCTGCTACTGCAGGCTAAAGCGGCTCCAGTCAGTTCTAGATACCTGAAGTTGCTGTACATGTTTGGAGTCTGTTACTCAATTATGTCACTGTGTCTTCCATAATGTAGATACTGTGCCTTTATCTGGGCACAAGGTGGAACTTCTGTACTCTAACGGCTTGGGGATAAAGCCCTATGAGTATTTTCAGTAGCTAAACTAAAAAAATCCTTACTTTTAACTAATATTCTAAAACATATTCTAATACCAAGGCAAAGAAGAGTTAATATTTATATGGTGTGGGAATGAAAGATGAATGATAACAATGTGCTGATGTATTAAAGACCTTGCATCAGCAGATGTGATACACTGATTGTGTGCTTTTTGATAATATCTACTGGCATTTTATTGAAGTAGAAAGAATTAAATTTCCACTTTTTATTACTGGTGTTTCTTGTAATTCAATGCATAGCATTTCAAAAGAAAGGTCCATTTTGTTAAGAGAAGTAGAAACTTGGAACAATAAGACAGGTATGCAAAACCTCAAATCCCATAATGCTGTCTTTTTCTCATACAAAAGTGCTGCAGAATAGAATTGTTACATGTGCTCTGTGCACCAAACTGAACAAGTAAATTGTTTGCATTAAAGGGTTTTCTTTTCTTTTCTCATATTCCTTCTGTAAATGAAATACCTCTCTGATTCCTGTATCTTAAAGGAACTGGGATTACAGGGGGAGGGAAAGCAAAGGAAATTACATTGGAAGGTTTTTCGTTGCCCTAGTTCATATACAGTAGAACTCCATGCAGAAAGACAGAGCATTAGCTTAACCAAACACCCAAACATCTCCTCGACTGACTGGCTTGTGTTAAACTTGTTTGCTACATGAGGCTAATGCACTATCAGCCAGGGGGGAGAGCAGCAGTGTTAAGGATCGGTGTCCTGATTATATGGTGATCCTGCAAGCTACTGGATACTGAGGTCAAGCTTTCCTACTGCATACTGCCTAGTCTTCTCTTCATCTTTCCTTCATAAAAAAAGGCAGTGATACTGAACTGATCCTAGCGATTTTGTTCAGTTTCATGTCTGAAAAACTTCTCCCTCTTTCCTTAGGAGGTAAGTATGAGTTTATACATATAGTGGTTTGACTCTTTCATATTCAAACTGGAGGTCTAGCAAGGTAGGAATGTGATGCACATTCCTGTGAAGCACATTCCTGTGAAGAATTCTTCTGTGATGCACAGAACATCCCATGTGGCATACACTGCCTTTGTTTAAGGGAATGAAATTGTTGTTCCTGACAATTTTGCTATATGGATGCAAAAGTGGGCACTTCAGACAGGGATCATTTAAACTTTGGATGTCTGACTCCTAAGAACAAAACAGAGCATGCTCAAACACTGATGTTTATAAATGGTATGAAGCATGGGGTTTTTGTTAACTTCCTCTAAAATGCAACTACAAATTTTCTGACTGAAAATGAGAGGAGATGGTCAACAGGAAGATTACTTGAGGCAAGACCTAAAGCAATGGTTGGAGTGTTGCTGTTGGCACTTGCTAAGGTATGTGGCAGGAGGCAAAACTGGAGAAATGTGGTATAAGTAGGAGAAAAGAAGTAAAGAAGGGAAATAGTTCATCCAACAAGCTAGTTTATCCAAAATTGATAAATGGATAACAATCTGGCATCCACAGTATTAAACATTACACAAACACGAAATGGATTTGCAAGTATTTCAATGTTCAGAAGCCATCTAGTATCAAAAGGAGATGGTGAATTTATATATATGTATATACACGCACTTTTATATATACAAGTAAAAATAAACTTTACCTTTCTACAAACTTATTATAAATTACAATAGTCACTGATCACAGAACACAAACTTCTTTACTTCATAGCAGTTCAGTCTCCATGTACTGGAGTTATGAGGAAGAATAACTTGATGAAACAAGAGTTTATATAACTTCTTTATAAGAGAATCTTTATTTAACAATGGACTGTCCCAGTAAATTAGGTTGATAGGAGCAATGAATTTCAGTACTAATGGAGCCAAGTACCTGGTGTGACTTGTGTACCTTCATGACTTTACTTCAGTTTCTTCTACTTGAGGTAGTGTATCCCAAACAGGCTTCTGAATGTGTTCAGGTATTCTCTCTATCTTAGTCTAAAAGGAAAGAAAAACAACCATTTACTGTACCAGCTGGCTAACATCTAACTACTTTGCTTTATTCATTTTGGTTTGAGAGACGAATCAGATTTAAAATGCCACCTAGTGGCACTTCCAAGCAACACAGCCTCTTTACCATGTAATACTTTGGAAAATTTTCCTATCAAACTACACCCATTTTCTGGGCTGACTTTCTAAAGACTTCAGTAGTTAACTGGTACTTGCATCAGGACTCATAACAGTTAATAATGTGGGGTGGAAACTGACCTTTTTCACTTCCATGGCAACCCCTTCAGGTAAGTTTCGTTGCACGTACTCCAAGTAAACCGCAGCAGTACTGCTTGTTAGGTATTTTAACTAAAACAGAAAGAATTTTTAAAAATGGACTACTATTAATAATATTTCGAACAGAATAAAAAAAAAGTTTGCCCTAGCTTCTTTAGCTCTTGCTATGAGACCAGACATCTTATGGGAAGGCAGCTTCCATAATACTGAACAGAAGCAGTTTATCTGTACTCAACTCTCATGCAAGTATAAAGTAGTTACTTCAGTCCACAGACCTGCACATGGTGCCTGGGATCACATGCATTGATTATGATGGAAGTGGTGGATCTTAATATTGCAGGTATCAGATGAAATTAAATACAGGTTATGCAAGAATCATCAGCTTTTGTATACTCTCAAAGTTCAAGCCTGTTATAAATCCTGCAACTCCAGAGTGCCATTTTAGTTTATCCTGGTTCCACTGAATCACCACTCTTTTAGTTTTTCCTGGAAGGCAATAATAGTGCTTATGGTCTACGGGCAGTGACTTGTACTGCACTCATGTCAGGGGACTTTACTTAAGTCCCATTTTGCTAAGCACTGTGCAAATATACAGTAGGACACCCAGGAGCCACAAAATGCTGGCAGTAAATGTTTCTTCTAAGAAAGTCGACCACAGCTGCACTCTAAACCATACAGATATCTGTGTCATCGGCCACAGAGCTGGTGGTTTGTCTGTGCTTCCTTTCTTCTACTTCCTACATGCAGTTTTAGTTTGCCACATGATACTGCATAGGACAAAAGTCTGTCTGCTCAAAAACATCAAACGAATTCACAGAGAACAGAACTCTTAGTAACTGAGAATACCAATGATTTAGCTGCATCTTCTTCCCTTCCTGAGAAAACACTCATCCCAATGATTTTGGAAACCAAGAGCAAAACACACTAAAGGTAACCCTCAATTCTACCTTATTTTCTTTAGTTATTCTTTCAGGTGTTAAGATGATGGTCGAAATTAACTTTTTGGTCCAAAAATTATGTAGGCAGAGCATTCAGAATAACTTGTGTTGCATTTTATGTAACTAGGTCAGCTGTTTTCCAACATTCCCCTGCATTCTCCTCCCCAAACCATTTTCATTCGTGCATTAGCATCTAGTAACATCTTTGAATTGTGCACCTACAACAATTTTTTTTCTTTCTTTCTTACCTCTAAACACATGTAATGTGTTCTCATTTCATACTGAACTCTGTGCTTCTTGTAAATGTGTACAGATTTGAGAAGTGTAAATCGTTCTATCGTCTTTGGGGGTTTATCTCTGAGCAAAGAAGAAAAATAAAATTTCATTTTATATCAAGTATCATAATACAAGTTTATCTGAAAGATTATGCTGAAATCTCCTTTCCTACTTGACATTTAGATGATCTACAAGGATCTACAAGGAAGATCTACAAGGAAGAAAATATGAAACACTGGTACAGTTTGTTATTAACTCATACAGGCATGGTTAACACTCAGGTATTAACCAGCATTAGGTACATGGGAAGGTACAGCACTGATAGCTGTACTGAAAGTACTGTCAATATCCTACATGTAGCTAAAAAGCACTTCCACTACGGCAGTGCTGAGTGCAGGACTGCTGCTGCTTTCTCATCACTGTCCTGCCATCAAAGAAGTGTTAGATCTACAATCTGAGAAAAAAAATGTCAAGATTATAGCCATTTCTTAGAAAAAAAGATTTAATACTTCTAAGCAGAGGACCTGAATTACAGTAGATGACAGAAGAACCATCTGACTCCATATCACTCTATGGATCAGTTACTTACACTTTTTCAACAGAGATGCCAAGTTCTTTAGCTGCAAGCACTGCGAAATATTCATAGCTGTCCAACACGGCTTTATCATGGCCTTTAACTAAAATGGACAATCTCTTGTACAGTGTTTCTGGCTCATCTGAAATAGATACCTGCATTTTGGAAGAAAGCACAAGAGTTACCACACCATGCTCTCCTTAATTAATGCATGCACTGCTATTTCCTTAGCCTGCGTGCTCTATTTGTAAGAGAGCAAAACCACCCCACAATCTCTGTTAGATAAACTAAAATAAGCAGTTGAGCTGCTTATTTTAGTTTATCTAACAGAGTCTGACTATATTACCTTGACTGACAGGCCTGCCTCTTCCAGGGAAGGCAAAGCGTGAAGAGATAGCTAACTTCTGAACATTTAGGTAAAATTTTTTCATCCAGAAAAAAGAATGCCAGATAAATATAAGGAGGACAACACTAGCAATGGCAAGAACAAAACTCATTGTTAAAATACAATATTTGTATTTTAAATAGAAGTGCGTGAATACCCAAAGCACTTTAGAGTTTCCTTGGGTATAGAAATTAAATAGAACGTTAGGGATAGCAACCAGAATTCTCACTTTACTAAGTCAGCTCTAAGACTACTTTAAACACAGTAGGCTTCCCCAGGTGTCTGTATCCTTCATGTTTGTACAAGTGCAAGTTTATGACTTTCAGTTAGAGTTTCAATTTCTGATGGTCTGGGCTTGCTGATCAATGGGAACAGCCTTAATGAGTGCAGAAGCGCTGATTTTCCCAGAGGTTCACTCCAAGGCAGTTTAGCACACTAAATCTAGCATGTACCAGACACAGCAGGGAGGCGGGATCAGCACTGTAGATCTAATATTGCCTGTCAGATGTTTCTGAAGCCCTTGTCAAAAGGCTGGTAAGCTGCTGCAGATGTTGAACTGAAGATGGCTAAAAGCTTGGTATTTCATAGAGTTACAGCTGCATAGAAAAGGGGGAAAGTTACTGAGAAGCAACTGTGAGCTACAGAAATCTTTGTTGAAAAAAAAAACAAACCCAGAAGATCTCAAGCACCAATAATCTAAATTATTTCTTTCTCTATGACAAATTTGACATCACTAAGACAGAACTTTAAAAAGCTGCAAGAAAGGAATTAAAGTTTTTCTTATTACTAAGACAATATACAAAACACTGTGTTACAGAACACTCACCAAAGGATTAATCCTAGGCTCCTGCATATCACCATGGGATCCAGCCAGCCGTGCTCCCATCAAGTTGGAGCTCCTAGGAACATGTAATGGGAAAAGCATAAAATCAGTTTTAAAGTTGGATTCTATTTTTTCAGGGACTATGAAGGAGCAGTGGAAGGAGGAGAGGCTGTTATACTTACGGAAGAAAATATTGCTTCTGCATAATTCTGCTTGCATAACTGACAGAAAAAGCTGATCCCTGTATAAAACAGATAATTTATGTTGTGGGGTTTTTCCCCAAACCAGAAAACAGCCAGTTAATACAGGTTTATTAAAGATTACTTTTATGCACACCAAAGCACAGTATATTTCTCGGCATTGATATGGCGAGCTAGGAAGTTTGCTCCATTGGAAAACACAGGAAAACAGGAGCATGGAAATGTATTTCAGTACACAATAGCACCTAAAAAAAGAAGCACGATAAGGGGTCAGTAACAGTATGCACTTACTACTGAGGCACCCGAATAGTAATCACAAAGCATATTTTTAACAGAAAAATGTATTTTTGTGGCATCAAAGACCATTTCTGTATACGATAATATCTTCTCTTTACTTTTACTTTCATGGTACAATATAAGTTTCATCAAGTGACAAATCTCAGTAGGACTTATAACAGCAACTGAAAACAGTATCCTATAAATGCAAAAATTCAACCTGTGAATTTAACTGGAAATTTACTGGTTTTCAGGAAAGAAAAGTTCCTTGTGATTTTGAACATTTGTTCTTTTGAAGAGAACATTTAAATAGAAATTATTCTTACAAGTAAATGAATCATGTTTAAAAGATAACATGATTTTCTGTGTTAGAAAAGTAATATAGTTGTTAATCATGTAACAGTACTATCTTTCATATTATCTTTCATTTCTGTACTAATGCAATTGTTCCCTTCAGAACATTACGTGGCTTCCTTCTACTAATTCTTAATTTGGCACAGATTACTTTTTGGCAAGGCTACTTGAGGGGTGAAGAAAAGGAACTCTCACTTGCTTAACAGAACCTTAGGGCTGCAGCAGAAGGCTGAAGCCAAATTAGTTACTTATCTTGCCCCTTGATGCTTTTTTTGACACAAGCTGGAGTCATAGCTTTAAGAGAGAAGACAGATACCCCACCCAAGAGTTATATAGGTGACTGTCTAATCAAAACACCAGAAAACAGCCAGAGTTTACACTTTTCCAGGTAATCAAAGTGCAGTTGCTCAAGAATATGCATAACTATGATGCTACTAGGTCCCTAACCTTTTCCAGTATGCATCACACATTCATTATATGTCAGCAGTGAACAAAGCTGTTTTCTGAAGTAATTCTGCCTCAGCCCCTATTTATCCTATAAATGCTGCTTCCAATAAAGAAGATGACTGTAGGAAGAGGCAGGAGAGTTTTCTGTTTACAAAGCTGACTGTGGTACAAATGCCTCCCCTTAAGCAATCCTTTCAAATCCAGACCTTCACAGAGGCTCTACTGTTACATTCTTTAAGTGAATGACAGAATAGGCAATTATAGGAGCACTGAATATTTGCCACTGTAGTTGATAATCATTCAGAGTTTGAAAGTTTATATTGGGAACTACTTGAGCCTTATTACCTAAAACTAATGACATACAGCTGTTAATTTTCTAGTGACATCAAATAAAATAGAGGGACTATTTACAAGAGCATGTAATGAAAGGCAAGGGGATATGGCTTCAAACTGAAAGAGGGTAGGGGTAGATTAGATATTAGAAAACAATTCTTGACTGTGAGGGTAGCGAGGCACTGAGGTACCTGAGGAACAGGCTATGCAGAGAAGCTATGGATGCCGCATCCCTGGAAGTATTCAAGGCCAGGTTGGACAGGGCTCTGAGCAAACTGATACAGCAGAAGGTGTCCCTGTGCATGGCAGGGGATTGGAACTAGGTGGTCATTAAGCTCCCTTCCAACCCAGGACATTCTATGATTCTGTGACAAAATCACATTGACATTTGCACCTCAGTTCTCTCTCTCTGAAGTCAGAATGCTGCCTTCCTTCCGTCCAACGCCAATATGACTACTACAGATTGTCAGTAACAATCACCTGCCACCACTTCAGGAAGCAGACGATCGCCCATGGGCGTAAAAGACTGTATTCAGTGCGGGGCTTAAACTGTTTGTGCAAGTCCAGGGCACAGAATCTGATGCCAGATGACAAATGTAAGGCTATTAAGTGTAATCATAAATAAAATATTTATCTGTTTTGGGTTTTTTTATGCGTGTGCATACGCAGCCTATGCAACATATTCTTTTACTTATAACTGCCTGACCTGGTAATAAGGATTTATTATTTACATACAAAGATATATGCACTCATAATGTATTGTGCTACGTGGTTTTAGGTACAAAACTTTCAGTCTTCATGGAATAAAAACGAATAAAACAAAACCTGACGAAGCAGTAGAGTCCTATCCCACACACTAAGGTCTGCAGCCTTTCCAATATTCTATGATTGTGCACATTATTCCCACCACATGCCATCTCCCTTTGTTACTAATTAAGCAGATATGCATCAAGTTAAAAGTTTTTGTAACATTAAAGGTGCTCTTTAAATTTTGCATTAAATTTTGGCAAAATGATACACTGAATACCTTAGATGGTAGAGATGGCATTCGGTGGACAGGAATATTTTAACAGCTTCATTCTCTGATTTAGTGATGTGCTCTTGCTAATGGCCATCACAGGAGATGGAAAAGACACTCAACGGCTGCAGTGTAACAGAATTCAGCTTCCTGGGTGAACCGAGACGCTGTACGACACATAATGACCCCTCTCCGAGCGGAAAATAGCCTTGTTTGTCTGAGAGCCTCTGAAGTGTCAGGGGGAGACAGAAAAGCAAATCCAGAAGACAGTGCATACACAGAAGAGAGTTTAGGGCTTCAGAAAATCCAATTTTCTCAATTTGAGAGAAAGCAATCACTGTTTTTAAGTGAAAACTAGCAAACATCGGCAGTGCAAAATGTCTCCCTATTATTTTATGTTATAACTTCCAAGCTTTGAAACTTTTAAGACTACAAACTCGCTTAGCACACGACCTCCAAACCCAAGTCACCTATTCTTCACCATCCCTTCCACACGGACTAACTGCGGGAAAACCACAGAACTGCAGAGAAGAGTTCTGAGGACTCGCCACACGATGATGGTGTGTGCGGAGACACAGACCCACGCTGTACACCCACAACCCTCCCGCAGCCCGAAGGACAACATTTGCCACGTCCCCTTTTCCCACTCCCCTCAGGAATGAAGACGCCGAGGAAAAGGACGAGGAGGAGGATGGGGCTCCCGCGTGTCCTCTCCCACCACAGACCGCACCTGACAGAGCCGCCGCCACAGCCACCCCGCCGCCATCTTAGCTCCGCCTCAGCCCTCCCGCCCTACCATCGCCCGGAAGGAGAAGAGAGGCCGCATCCTCCACCTCCTTCCCCCGCCGGCGGGGCTGTGGCCACGGGGCAGCGCTCCAGGGTGCGGAGGCGAGCTGGGAGCTCGTACGGCGCCGAACGAGCCATTCGAGCTCCCAACTGGGCTGCCCACGCCGGTTCCCGCCTCCCCCGAGCGCTGCCTCAGGGCAGCACTGCCGGAGCAGCGGCTCCTCCTCAGCCGCTTCGCCGACGGCGGCCCCCAGTCCCCTCACAGGCGTTCCCCGTTCTGTTCTCTAGGAATCCTTTGAAAAAAAACCAAACCCAAACCAATTACACGAACCCTAGTTTTCAACCTTTTCCCCGCTCTTAAAAATATTTTTAAAAGGGATACAAAAACCCATCCGACTGTATTTTTACCTTAATATAAAAATGACTGGAAATGGCACGTGAACCCCTTTCTTTTTTTACACACACAAATAGCGGCTAATAATACAACACAGCTTCTGATCGGTACCAAATCTTTTAAAGGTGGCGGGGGAATAAATTAGTACTAATTCATGCCACTAAACCATCCTTAAATACACACAACCAGGTAGGCAGTAACCTGGAATTAAGCTGTGTGCAAGTCAAACGCTAACAACGGGAACCTGAAACCAGCATAGATCACAAGCTCTATCAAATGTGTACATTTTTTTTTATTTTGTTGCTTCCTCTGCCACCTAAAATTACAGTCTGCTTTTTACACTAAAACGCCTAAAATATTTACACAACCATCTTCTAATAAAATAACAGTTAAATATTGAAAATAAGATTTTTCTCATAAAATAGGCTTTCTGTATGTACAGGTTTTATCAAAGAGGACTAGATCCAATATTGAATAGTTTTTCCATCATCAACCATCAGCAAGAAAAAAGTTTTCTGAAACAAAACTACGTTCAACTCATGTACAAATAGGCAGAACAGCACATTTAACATCAGCCAATGCAATACTTAATAATGATTAAGTCAATGTTTGAGGCCTAAATCATGTACTGCTTAGGTACATTTCTTTTTTTCCTTTATGAATAACTTCTTTGGTTATCATTGTTCTATTATACTCTTGGCTGTACAATAGAACAGCACCCAATAATGTTACTGAACCAGGCATATATATGTGTATATATATATTTATAGATACTAAGTTTAGCACAGATCCTGTCCAATTTTTACTGAAAAAGTGCCACTGTAGGTCCTTTACTACAGAGCTGCTCTTCAGAATCAAGCTTCTAGGTTTCCTCTGCATTTCACTCCGTTCTTCAAGCAGAGATCTGATTTCAATCATCATTTTGCTTAAACAGTGTTTTCCCAGCAGGAACCTGAAAACATGTTCATTTTTTCCTGTAGAACCGTTCCCAGAAAGATCCTTAAAACTTCAAAATTATAAAAGCTTGGGAGAGGAAGAGTAGACTCTGCTGGGCTGTTTCTACCAGAGGCTCCTGAAAGCCAACACGTTTTACTGCTCATAAAAGCCTCCACTTTGCAAACCACGAAGACTTGCACTATCTATGAGATTTTTTTGTCAGTGGGCCTTGCTGGTGGTCACAGCTGAGCACCCAGTCTGCTGAACCTGGCATGCATTTGGCCCCTGTAACAGTAAAATGTCACAGCATGGACAGGAACAAACTGCTGGGGAATGTGGTGAGTGGCAGTTTGGGAAAGAAAAGGATGCTGCTGCCTGATCTCCTGAAGCTCAAGGGTGCAATGACTGAGAACATCACCTCTTATTTGAGTGAAATTCCACCCACTGGTCAAAACCAACTGCAAAAACCTCTGGAAAACCCCCCAAAACACTAAAACAACCATGTACACGGGAACTTCACTGACCAGAAATGGAGAAGTTATTTCCATTCTCCTGAAGGGTTGGTTCTTTAGTATCAGAACATGAAGTAAAAACTTCAGGTCATTTGGCTTCACATATTTGGCTTTGACAGAGAAGGCACCTCTCTCTGTCAGTGGGTCCCACTGGTTTTGAACTTGTGTGGTCTGGTACGCCTATAAAATTGCCATGATTTACCCTCATTTTGCATAGTTAAACAAGGATGAAAGACAGTAAAAAATAAAATTCACCATTCCTCAGATTCTGCTGAAGACATTAGGATTATGGCAAAAAGGACCCAATAAAATAAAACCCAAACCATAAAAAAAAAACCCCTCCAAACAAACCTGAAGCATGGAAGGTCTGAAATAAGTCTTATAAAGTATTTTATGAAGTTAACAATACTCCTCTACTGTGCAAAATTCACAAGAAAATCAGTGCTGCTGCCTGTGAAAGCTCTGCAATCAGCATTTGTATTCTGCAATTAAAGGTCTACTCAACCTAAATCCATTTCTTCCTTAATCGTTTTATTCTGCAAAGTACAATTCTTTCAATATCCTATTTAATCAGAGAACCAAATCTAAATTTATATAAACTGTGTCAGGTGTCCAGTATGTCGATCTGAACCTAAGGGAGGAGAAATAGTCATTAAACAGCAACATCAACTCACCTTTGCAGTACGTGTAAAATAAATAAACAACAGCTGAATTTGATGTAATGAAGAGGACTGAAAATGGCACAAGAATAACACTTTATACCTAGCTGCTCAAAGTGTACCAGTCTCTTTTCCAATGGCAAGAATGCTTCCCTGTGTTTGCCTGGTGAGAGAGCAAGCATTGCTCAAGCACACACTTCCCTAAACCCACCGAGATGGCTATTCCACAGTGTCATCTATTGTCATGGGACAATATTTCCAGTGCAGTCTGATTACCAAGGCAGTGTTCCTGATTCAGTGTTCCCATCAGAGGATGTGAACCACAGTACAATCATTTTCCTTCTTCAATCTTTGAATTTAGGTCATTTTAAAACAGCAGATCAGAACCTTGCTAAAATGGAAGGTCTAAAATGTTCTATGTAACCAAGACAGAATTGAAGATGAACTGTGGTATTACTAACTCTTTTACAGTTAAACCAGATTTTTTTTTCCTCCATATCCCTTAAAATGGCAGCACAAAGACAAATAATGTAATCATATCTTTAAGAGAGATGACATTTACTCTCTAGAAGATGCTGGAAATGATCCAATATAGGCAAAAAAAAAAGTTTCATCAGAAGTGTGTGAAATTTATTCTTGTAATTGGGGTAAAATGAAACTTGGAAGAGTTAAAGACTAAAGAATCTACCAGGACCATCTGGTAGGAACTGATAGCAGAACCATGGACTTCTGTAATTAGTGGCCTTGGAAGTTAGCAGCAAAAAGAGCTCAGATAAAAACACCTTATAAGAATATTTGTACCAATTATTTATTTCTTCCCCCAAAACACAAATTAATAAAAAAAAAGGAAAAAAGAAGATTTTTTTTTCTAGACCTGGATAAAAGAATTATAATTTTCAACAGGTAGTTTACAATCAATGGGAATAAACAAGCAGTCCAAGTTTCCTGATTGATCCATTCAGGGTGTGCTCAGTAGCTGTCTATCAAACAACTTTATTTACAACTCAGCATCATCCTGCAGTAGGTCTGGATCTTCATCATCCAGTAAGAGGTCAGCATCCATTACTTCATTCTCTTCCATGACATCACCCAGATCCGGAACAACATCATCATCAATGTCACCGACATTTTCAACATGTTTAACCAGACTCATGTGATCCAGGGGGATCAAACTATGCCCAGCTGGCCCAGTAGTTCTTGCAATAGTGGCTGCCATTTCTGCTGCCACAGCAGCTTTCTGAGCCTTTTGCCTTTGCTGTTCTTCTTGTTGTCTGTGAGTCTTCATATGAGCATTGCGGCTTTTGATTTTAAAAAAGACCCTAAATTTTAAAGGAAAAAAAAATCAGATAAAAATGCACTGCTTTTGATGAAATGAGCCAAAAAAGACTCAACAACTTATCAGTACATTTGCTTCCTTGTCCTGAAATAGAAGTCAGTGAAGTCTGCAATGCCATGGTGCGAATTTCAGGGACATATTACCAGATTTATACATCCTGATGGTATCAAAATGGCCTACTCTGACTCTGCCAGAGGTAGTATGTAGCTCCCACACCTGCTTCAGTATCTATGCACATCCTAATTCTCCCTGTATCAATTTCACAACCATCTTGTACAACAGGGAAAAAGTGAAGGCATACCACGTCAGGATGGACAAACTCAAGCAAAGAAACAGTAAAAGTTGCCCACTGTCACATCCAAGTCTGTGATGAAGCAGGAAGCTGCAATGTCAGATGTAGAAATTCTAACAGGTAAGTGGAAAATAGGAGTAAATACTGCAGGGGGATCCGAAATGTCATGCAAACCTATCTCTGACAGTTTTGGTAAGTATCATCTAGGGGGAAAACTTCCAAGACCATCAGAGCGAAATACAAAGTTTGCTGACAGCGCTACTGATCTGGAATCTGAATAGGCAAAGGAAATGCAGTACAGACAGTCACACTTACTTGCCACACTCCTTGCAAGGAAAAATTGTTGTTGGGTCGGTCTCGCCGCTTGTTGTGCTGTGGGCAGGCGAGCTCTTGATGGAGCAGTATCCGCTCTGCGTACCAGATTTCTGCTTAGTGCCGGGAATGGTGCAGCGTGTCTTCGTCACCTGGTTCGTACCTCCGTGAATGCGAGCGTGGCCGTTCAGCGCTTGTCGGGAACTGAACACCTGGTGGGGAGCAGGGTGGAGGGGAGGGGAAAAAAAACAACACACACAAAAAAATAAACCCCAAGAAATCACAGGAAGACACTGAGACAGCAGCTGCAGAAAGTAGGATGCTGAATGCACATCTCCACAGAACAAGTGTACATGTCTAATACGCACCATCTACTCGGTCAAATGGTGCTTGCTTTCAGCAATATCCCACTGTAGAGGAAGATAGTCACAAGGAAACAAAGCAGTAAGCTATCCTATTATTGAAGTTGTGTAAGCTAATTGGGGCTGTTGCCATATAGTATTTCTGACTGATACATCATCTCAGAACTCAGTTTTCTGTACAGATCGAACTGCTTATATTTTGTGGGGTGAGAATTAAAAGCAGTCAAAATCACAATTCACTAGTTTAGACATATCACCACCACCACCCTCTCCCCCTTAAATATACCAAGAACACGTACAGCGCCACAGTTTGGCATTTCACAGATGAAGGAGGACGAAGAAAGTGAAAGACCCTGAACGGCAGGCAGATCTATAGATCCAACAAGAGAGATAGCTGGTGGGTCAGGTGACTTCTGCAATTCCCTTTCCTCCTTTCTGTCTTCTTCGATCTCCTCATCTTCCTCTAACACTTCCTCTTCTCCACTTGTCTAAAATAGACAGTGTATTTAAGAAATACTACAAATATGGTCAAAGACAGCACTGGATATTAGGTCACATACAGTTCTGGAACAGCATGCTGTTTACTCAAGTGTGCATCCCGGTATCCGTATTTCTTCCCATCCTGAATGAACTTCTGGTCTTGCTGGAGCTACCACCCCTTAATGGATAAGCTATAGCACATAGAGCTTCTCTCTGCATTGCTCAAGACAGCCTCCATCAGTATTTTGGAGCTGTGGCTCCAAAGATCTACAGATGCCAGGTGCAGTGCTGTCCTCCTGCCATTAGAAAGGCCATGTATGCTGCCTTTGTAGTCATGTTACTTTAAAAAAACCCCAAAACAACCAACCAAAAAAACCCCAACCCACAAACCCATCTCAAGTGGTATTTGTACTAGAATGTTAGAGCAGCCTTTAAGAGCACACATGGGCACAGGCACAATTTACAGAGGTTTACCTGGACTACAGTTAGATAATGCACTTTTATCTCCTTGCAGTCCAGCCACACAAATCTTGGTGTAGCTCAAGTCACACAATGTTTGTACAGAACATAATTTAGAGTCATGGAATAATTGGAAGATACCAGTGTCACGTAATTGAACTTCCTCCTCCAAACAGGACAAACAAAAGTTATCAAGTGTTAAACTTCCTCATCTTCTTTTAGACTTACCAAGCACTCATCTCTTTTCTTCTCTAAACGCGTTCTGTGTTTCCGTCCCAAACGCAAGATTTTCTTCCAGGTATAGTAGTATTCCACACATTGTGCAACTGTCTTAGATTTAACCTGTAGTTAAGAAATTGTGGAAGTAGTCCAGTCTTAATATTTTGCTTTCATTCAACACTATTTTAATATATTCCAAAAGGAATTTTATTACTCAAACATTCAAATGGAGGAAAAAAAGAGGCGGTTTGACTACAACACTCTTGTAGAACACTTCTTTTAAAACTTTTTTTCAGTCAAATTTGCATTGACTTTTTCAGCTTCAGTAGATTTCTCTAAGATTCTCTCGACTCCAGACAGAAAATGTCTCAGAATGTACTTTTGTAGCTCAAGTGTACAGCACCACTGAGAAATCCAGGAATTAAGGCTTGATTCACATAAATGCACATTTTTTTAACATTTGAGCTAAGAAGTAAGGTATTGTGCCCTGAGATTTATAACCTTGTCTTTTCTGCTTTGTGGCAGAACATGAAAAGTAAGCCCAAACAGGTTTTCTATTTATTAACAGGTTTCAACCCTTTCTGGCACCAAGCTCAATGCCACTGACTCAGGTACCTTGTAACAAATTGCCAGAGAACATCAAAATGATAATGGAAAACCATACTTGTCCCACATGTAGAATACCATGATTTGGATTCCTGGTGTGAAAACTTTCACATGTAATAACAAGAGGAACACCTTTTATTTATTTGTAACTGTTTGTTACTGCTATTTAATGCACAGGTACACCCAGTGAATATACCACATCCACCAACTGTTCTTGTAACTACTGCTTCCTCTATGCCTACAATCAGCTGGTCTGGCACTGGAGGGAAAACGAAGAGGAACAGAATAGAGCAATGGGAAAAATACCCCAGCAACTGACAGAACAGAAATAACCTTACCATTTTCTGTACAAATATGAAATCTTTGCTGTAGGTGGACAATGCCTCTTTGAACAGCCTCCTTTCTTGATGTGTCCATTTGTCAGAGCCTTAAAAAGAAAGTGAAATCACGATAAAAAGTCACCACCTTTATGCTGATGCCACATTCGAAACAAGAACTGGGAAGTCTCAAGCACATGCAAGTTATTGCTGCTACCCAAATATAAGTATGGCTGTACTGACTCAGACCTAAAGTCCATCTAATCAGTATTTGGTCTCCAGCAGCGGTGACAGGCAGTTGCCTAGGAAACAGTAAGATCAGGACAAGCAAATATAATGCCTCCCCCTAATTTTTCCTAACCTCTGACCACATTGGGCACAGGGGATTTCCTGGTCTATTGCAATTTGTTTATTTAGTAACTACCCATTTAAGTGCTGAGCGACTCTTCCTTTCAACCAATTAAACTTCTTGTATCCAAAACATCCTTTGCCAAGGAGTTTCACAGATCAGTGGACCCTCTGCATGAAGAACCACCTCCCTTTCTTTGTTTCCTGGCTTCCAGTAGCTTCACTGGATGACCCTTCATTCTTCAAGTGGAAGAGAAAGTGAACCCAAGCTTGACCATCACCTCCACGCTGTTGAGAATTGTGTGCCCTTTCTATCTATCCCAAACCTTTGATCATTACTGCTGTCCCCCTCTTGATGCCTTAAATGGCTACCTAGAAAGAGAGACTAGACAGGAATAAAGAAAAAAGGTGCTATTTATTTGAAAGGCTTTCAGATGTGCACTTCTGGGCTCTAGAGGGTCCTGCCCCAGTGGATTCTAAAATGGACGACAGGTCACGAGTTTTTCACACTTTTTTATCAGCATAAATTACGAACTAGAACCTAGTAAATGATGTAATCCCCCTAAGCCCGCTCTCTTCTCTTTAATACGATGATTTACAGCTCTTGGTCTGAGTGTCCTTGGAGAGCAAGCTGCAGAGGCATTGTTATGTCTATCTCAGCATAAGAGAACAGCACTTAACAAGCTACAGGAAACTCCAGAGTCACACTAGCAGCACAGGACTTGAAAAATACAAAAGTTAAACCTAAGGCATCATTCTGAACCTCTTCTAGTACTAAAACATTCCTATAGAGACAACAGGACCAGAAACGCACACAGAAGTCCACATATAATCCAGACTTTCACAGTGGCATCACCCTGTTTTCTACCCTCTTAATGCTTGACTATTTTTTTTCAGCTGTTGTAAAATACAGCTGATACTTTCTTAGAACTAGCATTACAATCCCAAACTCTCATTCTAATTGAGAAGTACCACCACCAAGCTCATCATTTCCTATGTAAGGCTTGTATTGTTTATTCCCATGTATGCCACTTTACATTTGATGACAAAGAAGTTCATATATCCTTTTGTTCTCCAGAAAATAACTTCTCTAAGATCCTTTTGCAGCTCTTCACTTGCATGGTCTGGAGTAACACATTTAAATCCTCTGTGACAAGAGGTCACAAGTGGGTAGAGACTGTAGCAATGTGGAATATGCATAGTGTTTTTTATCATTTAATGAAAGCAGTATATAAAACTTCTAAATAGTGTTATTCTGTGTTTGGTCCCCTGGCCTAACTGCCCATGAAAATGTGAAATCAACATTTAAATTGAAATGAATTTATGCTTTCTCAATATTAGTCAAACAGAAGGAACACAGGATTGCTTTACTGCATCAAAGCAGTATTCTGTTTGTTAGGAGTGGGCAGCATTACATACATTAAAGGAAAGATATGCAAGAAATCATAAAGTGGATGCCTTTGAAATGACTTACACTATGAGAAAATTCTACTTCAGTGTGAGAATTTCTGAAACATCTAAAACTTTTATGAAAATAAATCCCTAATATTCCTGTCAGTGTTACTACTCTCCATAGAAATGCTTGCCTCTGCACTGATTTCAATTAACTTGATCTTGGCACCACACATGGTATTGAACTCTACAGTTCTACAGTTTATACTTTTGTCTAAAAAAAGTATCAGTGTTATTAACTGCAAATGTTTTGCTTTTCAGCATCACCTCCCAGGCTTACAAGCTCAGAGCAGGTATCTCATCACTCCTTTATATGCTGAAAACTACAAAATTAACTTTTCTGCAACCTGTTTTCTGTAGGCTCTTCCAGTACTGGATATAAGCATGCATTAGTTATTTCCACAGAGATTTACACTCAAAGCGCTCTTAAGCATCAGAGAAAGGCACTGGCTTCAAGCCATGAGTTTTACTTATTCTGTTATCACCCAGAGATCTTTCTGCTGACACACTGCCTCTCCATCTTTCCCACCCTGAACCAGCATCCTGCCCTCCTTACACCCCTTGTCAATCACTTGCCTTTACCCTCCCTTTGTGCAGGGGTAAATGCACTCATTCAGTCCAGGGGGCTACTCTTTTATGCCAAAACATAACTTTAAAAGGCATGACAATGCCAGAAGAGATTTGATTTTTTTCTACTCATTCTGCTCTCCTGCCTCTACCCCACCCTTCTAAAAAAACCAACACAATAAAAATAATAACACAGAATCACGTCCATGAACTAATTTTTGTCGTATACCTATGGAGAATTTGGGCCTTATGGACTTTCCTCAATAGCTGTGGTATTAGCAGAGACCCTTATAAGATTATGCGGGTTAATTGGAAGTAACCTAATTAATAGAATAAATCCTGTGTAGGAAAAGAAAGAGAAGAAAAGCTGTTTTTAACTCTGGTTGCTGGGAAACCACTTTTGCTCTTGTTAGCTTGAGGGAGATATAGAGAACGTGCATAGAGAGAGATCTGCAATGCAGCAAAAAAGAATTTGGGGCTTTAGAATACAGATCAAATTTTAAAGCTGATCTCTATGTTTAGATATTTATTCTACATTTTGCTTTACCTGCCATACTGTTTTTGCAGTAATTAACTTACATTAAATATCTTCTACTCATTTGTGTGCTTTGGGTCCAACTTGTGGGTTTCAAGGGGGCTACATCTACACTCAGGGAGCCCCTTGGAGAGGAGCTGAAATCCACTACTGGATCTGCTGGGTCCGATCCACACTCTGTCACAGCACGTACAAGAAGCTTCCAGACTGCCTGAAGTGCCCTATGTCAGAGATCATCTCACTGCAGAACTTCAGACCTGAGAAACTCCACTGTTCAAAGGACAACAATTCAAGTGTTTGCAACAGTGCCCCTCTTGTATTACCTATGTGTTCCCTCTCTCTTCCCTAAAACACCATCCTGACAGATGGCAAAGTCATAGGACAGAGATTAGGGTGTTCTTTCAAGGAGCCCTGGGTCAGCATGTCCAGCTCTCTTGGCACACAAGAAAATATCCTTAAGTTTTACAAGTGGTTTCCCTCACCAGACATCAGGTTTCAGAGGTGAGCTATTTGCCTGTACCCTCATTCAAAGGCAATGCTAAGGATGAGTTTGGGTATCTGTTGTTTGTGGTATTCTAATGAGTTCATTCTCACGAGTCAGTGGCATACTCTGTTTTAGTATATTCCACCTTTAAATGTGGCAGGCCTGAGAACTGTGATTTATGAGTATGGAGCAGAAAACATGAAGTTAGCCCAAACCGATGCCATGTGAAGTCATATTAAAGCTATTAACGCACTAGATTGTGAAAAATTCTCATATTCCTCAAGTGGCTGATTATCAATCAGGAATAAACTGTTATTCAGGAACTGCTGCACAGTGCTAGAGCAATGTTGTCAATATAAAGTTGAATGTTGTCAATCATATGTTGCATGCAAGAACATTAGGAAGTAATGCTTTGTCTTGTTATTCTATGTCACTTAAATCCAGACTGGTGAAATTTGATTTCATGCTGTGATAAGCACAATCAAACTTTCTTTCCTGCTCAAGAAATAGTGATTCACAGGTGTCCACAGGTCTCAGTGCTAGTTACCAAGGATTGGCATCATCTCATATGAAAGATTAAACAAAACAGTCTCTCTTGGCTCCTCCCTGAATCCCAATGAATTCTTTCTGAAACTACTGTGAAGTTGCTTTAGTAAAGACTGTTCCTCCTCTGCCACACAGGCAGAAATTTCTCTTCTCTCTGCTAATTAGATTGTTCACTGATGATGAGGCTGTGGGATATCTCCTCATCTTCCTGCTCTCATGCCCTTGAACTGTCTCACACATATGAATTGGTGTCATCTCTGCAGACAAGAGACCCTGATCAAAGTTCCTGGCTGATGTCCTCCTTCTCCATCCATTCCCATGTCCACCCTTTGGACTGCAACAGAGCTGCTATCACAGGCACCAGGCACCTCCCTCAGACAAAACTGAACACTTGACATCCACATTTATTCACTGTCATTATCAGCTACCATCAAACATGTTTTTGTTCTTTGTCTCCTTAACCAAGGGGTTAAAGATTTCTTGTTATTTGGAAGTCTTTCCAGTGAGCTGCAACAGCCAGGAAGTAGCCTGCTTCTGTCCTTACATTGCACAGTGACTGTAACTGGAAATGAGTACATGACCTTGGACACTGTGATTGACTGACCACCAGAAGACTCTTGGCTTGTTTCTTATTGAGTCTGAACTGGAGATGAAGTCTTAAATGTCTTATGTAAAACCCTATTCAGTGTCTCAGCAGTTGTTAGCCACTACAAAGCATTAAGCAATGGCATGGAGGGCTGCAGAGGAGAGACATTTGCCTTGAACTATGCTCAAGTGACACGAAGTCCAATGGCTTAACATCACATTTGCATTTCACTTCTGCTTCATCACTACAATGCAGTTCATGCTCTGTTTATGAAACAAGCCACCAACCTAGACTTTTTCAACTAGAGCCACACACAGAGGCTCTGTAAGCAGCATGAAGATCCTAGTGAGAGTTACAGCACTGCCTCTTTGGAAGGATGCTCATGATTATCATATTCATTTATTGTGCACCATCACCTTGGAGGAAGCAGGCATGATGGCAGACATTTATACACCAGAAAATTAAGACATTACCGATAGTAAATTATAAATTACAAGTTACAAATAGCAGCAGTTTAAAAAGGAGATTAAATTGTTAAATTTCAGTTTAAAAGAGAAAAAGAATCACCCAAGGCAGTTTTAAATCTGTAGAATCCTACACAGCAACATGGATGCAAAGCTTCTGTACGTTGTCAGTCATGTAAAAAACTGCTAAACTTGCAATAAATGCCTCTGGCAGTACCCTTGGCACCGTCCACATCATCTCTCTATTAAATGCTGCCATCCCTGCAGCAGACAGCAGAGAGTGCAACGTGATCCCATGCTCCAGCTTGGGATGCCAGGCCTGGACTCTGCGTAACTGACAGAGAGATCACAAGGAAACCTACCGGCGTAGTGGTAATTTGCCAAAGGATGACACTTCAATCTCACTGGCTTTCTCAACAGCAGCTTTTCAAGAGCAACCTAAATGAAAAAGCAGGGAAAAACAGAATTAGGGAAAGCAATCAGCTGTGGCATAAAACTGCATTTAGAAGACTATCTGGTATGAGGATTTGAATTAATTTTCTCTCTTTTTTTCTGTCATACAAAATCACATCAAATTACTCCGAGGCCCATTAACACTGTACCTCACAGAAGAGCACCTAATGTGCACCTGTCCTGCCTTAATTAGCACAAATGTGGCTATTACTTAGCAGCTTCCAGCTCTTTCTCTCCCTTCTGCTTATCACAAACAAATACATTTATAGTGTTTGACTTGATAGTGTTAATTAATACTAATATTTAATGGTTGGTTCGACAGCATTAGTATTTATAGCATAAAAGATTTTAGAGTATCTGTTTAGGTCAACATCTGTCAAGAATGACAGCAAGTATAGCTAATCATCCTTCAGATCAGGAAAACAGAAGATTTATGGATCGCTAAAATTTTTCCCCTGAAAATGCAGACTCTCTGTAAAGCAAATTCCACATCCTGACATTCTCAGACCTCTCAGATGCAGCTTACAGAGCCTAAGGAAACTGGGACACAAGTTAAAACCCACTGTATTAGCCAATCCAGCAAGACTCATTCCAGCCCCACGTTTTGTTGCATTTGGTTTTATACTGGCTTTCCAGGAATTGGTGCAAGGGGCCTTGCCTCTCCCTAACACTGGGAAAAATGGATGTTTTGCCTTAGTTAATAACATTCCCATCACTAAACTAATGCAAATATTTGAAATGCATTATTTATACAAGAACTGTGTGCAATTACCTCATGGTTCTGAACAAATAAGTAGATGTGATTGCTGCTCCAAAAAAATGGTTTTCATAAGGGCTAGAGGAGGACTAAGCTCTCTGTGACCAAATATAAAGCCTGTGAAATATCAGGGCTGGAGCAAGCACTGGGAGACATTCAAAGCCCCAAGGCTATAAACTAAGTAATCTTATCTATATGAAATATACAGTAAGCCTTCAGAGAGGCACTGCTTTGAAATTTAAATTTATTAGAGAATAAAGGGAAAAGTCATTCCCCAAAAATGTTACAGGATGTTTAAAGCATCATTGCAAATCAATCAGAAATCTTTTTTATATAACCATATCTAAATCCATTTAATAAAGCATGCTAATTTATCTGCAGAAGAGGATCATATCTCCCCTTTCAGCTTTTTATCTTACCATAATATCTCCTTTTGCTTCAAAGAGAGAGTGCAAAGCGTATTCTGAGTTAGTTCCTCCACCAGGTAACACACTGGAACAGCTCATATTTAAAAGGTCTTCCACTGTCAGAAACAAGTCAACATTTTACTGCTAATACAGTAGCCTGTCAGTCAAACATCCAGAGCCAAAGATTCTGTAATGCCCCTCAAAGACCACATAGTTGAGGGCAGCAGATTCTTTTAGATTTTTTCTTTCTCAACATCTCATCTCCTTGTTTTAGGATCACTGAGGAGAGGATGTAACAGAGGACATCCTGGGGATGGGATAGGCTAGCACAGAGCCAGAGATCTGCCTGTGAGGCAGTGACTTGCACACACCAGTGCAGCAGAGCCAAGAAGGCTCCGGCTAGGGCGGAGAAACAGAATGAACCATGTTAGAAGCAGGACAAAACTCTGCTCAGGACTGGCAGAACCTACCAAGCCTGCCACATTTTCTCTCAACTATGGTCACAGGACAGGCCCAGGATCCATCAGCTGCCTCTCATCTGTGACCTCTGCCCTTACCAGGCAGTTCAGTACCCAACTTCCCAGCAATGACCTTTCACCCCTGGCTGCCAGAAAACAGTTCATCCAGACTTCCTTTTACCTGCCACTATATAATGCTGTTGCTCTGAACCTATACCTGTAATTCTAGTCTCTTGCTCTGCACTCTCAGTAATTAATAATCTCTTGAACGTTTTGTCCAGTACAGACACGAGAAATCAATGTGTATTTCTTCAACAGGCACAGGCTGACGTAAGAACTTCTAAAATGGCAAATCATTATACCTCTTTGTTGGAAGACTTTGTTCTCCAGTTCTGGCCACGGTTTCCAAACCAAAGTAGCCTTGTGCACGTCCTTCTCCATTAGCAATCTGTCCTGCAGCTCAGGAATGTCAGCCTGGAACCTGGACCCAATATTGATTCGTCTATAAAGAAGAATAAATAAATAAGTATTCAACTACACAATGTGTAGAAAAAACAGAAAAAGTCAGATTAGTGTTCACTTTATTTCCAACAAAACTTTTATTGCACTGAAGTGGCAGGAAATTGTGTCAGATTGCTTTACGCAACGCTTTACTCCCAGTGGGATAAGTATTTTGAATACTAGAGAGAACTGATCTCTTGGGGAAAAACAAAAATTTCAATATGCAATTGAAGCCATACTGAGACATCATACCTTAGGGACAACCCAAGCTAGTTTATATGCATGATTAGCAAAGAGGCTAGACATCAGAAACAGCAAATTTCTGTTCTACAGTGAACGGTACCCTTCAGCAGAGAGCAAAAAGAGCCATTACTGCTGAGGGACAACCCTGTTTGCACTTTGCCCTGGGGAACCTTACAGGTAACAGCACTACACCACTGTTAGTATTTATATATATAAAGCAAGAGTAATGGATTAGCACGTTTTCCTCACAGCACTCTTCCCAGCCATCACTAACTGTTGTTTCACTTTGAGTGGCTCCCACCAAGCCTCTCCCTAGCATTTTTGAGCCATGACACCTAAATCTTCCACAATCACTTTGTTCCAAATGTCCTTAGCCACCATCCACAGAAACATTAAATGCATCCAGCCCAACATGATTTCAGGCAGTTGAACACTTCCTGCCTGGTTAAAAACACTTTAGGCCACAGGCTCTAGGCTGGAGCTAATCCAGAAGTGGTGACAAAATTGTTTTTCTTACGGTTCAACAGTCTGTTCTCCAGGCCCCGGCGTCACTGGAATGACACTTCCATCAATACTATCTGAAACAGAGATTGGAATTTGAGTATTGCTGTTTTGCTGCTGGTGACCCTCCCAGGCTGCATTGCCACCTCCCTACTAACACCAACGTTACTCCAGTCTAGGATGCAAAAATAACCCTTTATTGATATTTAGAAACAGTTTTAAGTTTTATAGATAATAGAAATGTCTGAACTTGCAGAGGTTTCTACTGCCCTGATTCGGAGTGATTAGACCTTTCCTTGTGATGTACTGAACATCAAATACTTAAAGCAAGGCCCATGTCTCAAACTAGGTCTTTTTCCTGCACTTCAGCAGGCCCACAGGTAATGAGAGGCATGGTGGTCCTTTCTTGAGGCAGACCACATGGAACGATTACAGCCTAACTGGCAGATGAGGCTCCTCTATTCACTTTATTCCTTAACCTCACCTCACTAAATCCAAGGCAAAACTGCCACTAAAGATGGACATTTCCTCTGAAGTAGCAGCACTGGCCATGCACATGAGCACATACAAAACCCATCAGTGTGGTGACACAAGAAGAAGGGACAGTGGTCTCTCCTTTGTAGCGCTGCTGTGTAAATGCAATACTTACTAGACCGACACAGGAGCACCCGTGGAGTGGGTGTCAGTGGAGTAAGTGGCAGCTGAGCATGTGATGTGCTGTGAGAAGAAGTGATAACACTGCTGAAGAGACCAGACCCTTGCCGGACGGGGCTGAGCATCGGTGGTGGAGTGTAGGGGGGCAGCTCATGTGTCCGGTCCAGCAGGTGATCGCCCAGAACGCGGGGAGAGCGAAGCTGACTCTGGTATAGAGTGGCACCCGAGTGGGACATGCTGAGGTTGAAGGAAGGAGGAGGTATGAAGAGAGGTTCGGGTCTGTGCCGATACTTCTTCTTGTCCTGCAACGGTTTGAAGTTTTCTTCCAATTTTACAGCACTTGTATGAGGCTTTTTGCTAGTTTCCTAAATGAAAACACATAGAATCTTAGCATTTAGGCACGCTTAAATGTGGTTTGCACACAATCCTCTACAGCTTTGGGCAATGGCCACAGAAAAGCTGTTACCACCAGGCAGTTATTCAGGTACCACTATAATAACCCTGGCCAGTACAGTATCTGGCACTACACAGAAACCTCAGGGGAGTGAGAAAAACCAGGACAAATTACCCTTCATTTCCATCAGCAAGCCCTCTGGGTCAAGGTGGCTGAGCCACAGAGATGGACATGGAGAGGCTGCTGTCAGCTTTTGAAAGCGCAGGGAACAGCTCTCCCAGACCATGAGTCTCCCACACCCTTCTTCATCACTACCCAGACACTTTTGGTGCACTTCTATTTACACCGAACACACACACAGGCTGGTGGGGGATACTTCATTACCCAGTCACAGTTTATTAGAAACTTTATATGAGAGGTTTTCTAATGCGTTTATTTAGCGAGACCAGGAAGGACACATGAGCTCAGTGAAATTACTGCAGTACTCAGCAGCAGGAAAGAAGAAAAATGTAATAAATTCAAATTCTTTGCCTCTTATCACTACATTCCCATCAGCTTGATTACAGTCCAGCTGCAACAAATCTTGAACTTAACTCTCTCCTCCTTCCTTGGAGAAAAAAGTAGATGACCACTTGGGAAATTCACACACTGTTAACATGCCCAGACTTCTAGAATTTGGATGTTAAAAACAATTTAATAACAAATCCCTAGAGGATACAGAAGCAGAAGGCATAGAATTTATGCACACCTGGAATCTGGGTTTTTGGAGGGGGTGGGGATGAGGTAGCAATAAAACAGGTCCTCAGGTTGTGCTTTAGGAACACACAAGCTGGTAGATGAACACAGTATTATTAAATGTACTGCTTTGATGTACTTAGGCTGTAGGCCATCTTTAAAATAAATTTGGTAAGCAGAAGAAAATTTTGACAGCGTTACTCCAGAATGTCTGCATCATCTGGTAAATTCTACTACTACATAAAGCAAATTACTACAATGTATGTTTAGACAACATACATCTTTACACCATGGGTGGTTCTTGAGAATCACATTCACCCAATAAAAATCATGTTAAACGAGCATTAGTGCTGTCACCCTTAATCCCCTATGTTAATACGTTCCAGCTTGAGGAAATGTTTTTGATTACAGAGGTCTTGTCCTTGTTGTTAGATCATGGCTGCATCTTCTCCAACAGCTGTTGACATTTTTTCTCTGTAAAAGAATTTTAGTTTGGAAGCGTTTTGCTTCTGCAGGAAAGAAAATGCAGCTTTGCAGAGGATTTTTTTGATAATGGACATTCAGAACAGTGAAAGTTACCTGTAATGACAGATGTAGTCCATCAAAATGGTGAACATTTAGTGTTCGTAAAGGAGAAAGGGGAAAAAATGCCAAACTCAAGGAAAAAAACCCAAACAACCCAAAACCTAAAAAAGAGACCCAGAGGGTCAGATCCAAGTCTTTGATTAAGGGCTCATTTTGTTCTGCTCTCCAAGTGTGAAAGAGCTGGTACTCCTTTCTTTCTAGTGTAAAGCAAACCAATGCAACATCTTAGAAATCCTGAACACCTCCACCTCTTACACGGCTTCACCTAGAGCATACCTCTGCCAACTCTGCTTTCAAATAAGGTCACATTAAACAGTAAAGGAGATAGTGGTGTCTGTGGGCTCTCAGTGCAGAACCATCCCAATACTTTTCTGAAGCTCGAGTAACTGATTCCCATTATCTGAGACAGAATGTATCCTTGTGGGCCCTGCTGCTTGATAGGTCCACTCTGGACAGATCCTGATGGACCTCACTTGACTGCTAGCTTCAGCTCACCATCCTGTAGCCTTGCTGAATGTTTTTTTGCTGTTTCATTTTACTGCCTCCATGAGTTTTGTAGGAGCTTTTCTGGACAGCTCAAAGCACAGTATAAATAAATTCAACACAGCTTCACTTCTTTGGTATTAAAAAAGAACCCTCTCCAATGGCACAATCTCTTTACAGAAGAAGAGGGAACTGTGGATCCTTTGATGTTTAATGTTTCCAATGCTACTGCTTATGTAAAAGATAGGGTCCAGAGAGGGAACTGCGTGAGTCTGGTTTGCTTGGGCACTAACAAAGACCACAAGCATAATTTTGAAGGAATGAATGTGCATTTAGCCAAACACTGGCAGATTTAATCACAGTCACTTTACATACGTTGCAGAGAAACACAAGCCCAAGCCACCTACTCTGGTGTCTCTAGAGAAGATCTCCCACTCAGAGCTCAAGGATTCAGAAAAGACTGTCCCTATTCTTTAGAGGAACTAGAAATAGAAATGAAAAATTGTACCGCTGAGTTACTAAGTATTGTGAAATGATGGCTTTCACAGTAAAGTGGAAGTTTATGTGTAAAACCTCTGTCTTAAAGGAAGAGAGGAAAGATTTTATATATACTTGTATATATATATTATATATATTTAAAATTAATGTGTATGTCTGAATGAAGAGTCAGAAGTGAATACCAGAAGGAGTCACCCATCATTGTATAATGCTGTCCCCTCATTTGGCCATCAGCCTCACATGGAGAAGGAAAATCAAAAATATCACAAGGATATTTCTCTGCATTGTACAGATAATACCATACAGTACTTATACTCCCCAGTAATCCCTTACCATGGCGTAGCCTGCCAAAATGGATTTGAAGGAATGATCAGAATCCATTTCTACACCGGAACACGAAATAAATACTGCTTGCTCCTACTTTCCTTCAGGAAAATAATAATGAGCATCCTCACATCTCATTCAAGCACTCATCACTTCCTTGTGCTGCCTGGCCATTTCAGTTTTACAAGCGAAATGAAAGCACTGAGCAGAGCTATTTTTCCTGTATCAGAAAGGCCAGTGATTAACCCTTAGAGCCGATGCATGCAGAGAGAAAGGGAAACATGACTTCACTGCAAAACCCCGAGTTTCATATTGGCTGAGAGCACACACTCTAAGCACTGCACTCTCTTTGGCTGAGATGAGAAGCACATATATCTGACTTCAGAAAACAGGAAGAAATAAAACTGCCGATTTTAAGCAATAACGTAACAATGAAGCAGCCTGAAAAGGAAAAAACAAAACCAGTAAAAAGATAGTAAATCCCTTTGTTCTAGTGGGATAAAAGAGTATCACATTCCAATTTCAAATTATTTGTTTTCAACTGAGATCTTGATTCCTCAGCAAAGGAAAATTAATATTTTCAAATGATTGAGGAAGTAATGCTCTGATGCTCCAGGACTTTTTTTATTACGAATCATAAAGATTCCAGAAAATATTCTAAAATACGGATGTTTTAGAAAGTAAAAGCACTACAAGCAAAGGGATTTAACAAGCACAGGACAGTTAGTGGCAAGAAACACAGCACTCACAGAGGATGAGCAGGGGTTGGCCACTTTTGGACTGCACGGTGGAGAGTAAGTCATCTTCACGAGAACGGGCATCTCGTCATCTGACACAGAGTTGGCAGGCTTGTCTGTGACTGTGGCAGTGCTGGCAGAGGGCTGCGTGCTGGGCTCAGGTGACAGAAGCTTTACAGGGACAGACACTGGCATGACGATGGGCGCGAGGCCATCCACCTCTTTAGGCAGCGGCTGCTGTGGTGGTTTCTCTCCTTCATCCTGCACAGACAATTAAAGGCTTTCAGCCCGAGTGAGGGAGCGCTGCTTCTGGATTGATGCACTACGCAATGTGTGCACCGTGGCTGAAAAGAAGTGGCCAGGGTTACAAAACACACAACAGTGTTCCTTCCTGGGACTCTTTATTTGCCTCAAATGAAGTCGGCAGGTTACTTGTGAGACTCCGACATAGGGTTCAGTCTTGGTGACAAATAATCACCTGAAGCATCTTTACAAGGTAACTTGCAGGAGGGGAGACAAACATGTCTCTTTTTATCACTACAAACACAGAATTCTCCATCACCCTACTGAAAACAAAAGCATAAATGGTGGAACTCTGGTAGCTCTTTGCCTTCCTATGGTATTTCCTGTTGGGACAGAATTTCTAAAATATCAGGATAGTGAAAGACTGACTGAGAGGGCAAGTTATTTTTATGCAGAACAACTCAAACACATTTTTGGTTTGGTATTTGTTGATACCTATACAACTAAAACACTTTGGAAGAAAGCTGTCAAAGATTCAACAATTCTGCTCCTCCAGTTAAAGCCTGGGAAGGCTTCCAATAAATAATCCTTAGTCATCCAAGTAGTTCAAATGAAAATAAGGAAGACTTGATGTTCCTGGTATTTCTAATATAATAAACAAACATGAGGAGGAAAAAAATTAGACACTCCTGACATAACTTGGTAGGGTGTTCTGTAACGTGCAGAGAAACAGAGAAGGACAAACACTGATCTGTCTTCCACCACTGCCTCTGTCTTTAAAACAAGACTTCTGGCCTACAAACTAACAGAATTACGTGCATTTCTACTTCCACGGGGTATGACATAACAAAACAGTGCTGAGAAGAACAAGTTCTGACAGCAAAGCAAAGCACGGCAAAGCAAGCAAACATCAATGCAAAAGGATGGTGGCAAATACTGAAGTCAAATGGACTGCTACCTGTTTGAAGTTAGGAGATGCTCTTACTCCTCCGTGTGACCTCATGTGACCATTCAGAGCAGGCAAACTCTTAAATTCCTTCAAGCATATTGAACACATTAGCTTGTTCTTCGCATCAGCTCTCTCAGGAAGTGTTTCTCTGTTCTGGCCACTATTTTTATTTTCATTGTTTTAAAGCATGGAACAGAAGAAAAAACATTAGTTTGGCATGTTCCCTTTGCTGCAGAGGGAACTTTTTTAATCAAGGAAGTAAATAAAATTTTACAGCTAGATGGTTATGAAGTCACAAGCAAGCATGTGGCAACTGCTGTGGAATACATGGCCAATAACCAGCTGCTCCCAAGATGGGGAGAAGGGAAGTCTTGAGTAGGACAGGCTCATCAATACAGAAGAGTCTGAGAACCCATGAGATCTACCATGTCAGATCTCCATTTCCACACTCATGACAGCAATTAACAATTAGACACAATGCCTCTAACTTATGGTGGACAACCACTCTGATGGACACCTTGGCCCGTCAGAGGTGAGACCTTAAGAAAAAAAAGGAAGATCTCTGCTGCCAAAGATACAAATCCAAACCACATAGCATCCCTTTTCTTATAAATGCAACACTGGAGCTTTCCTGCTTTCTGCTTTTGGTTTTTCTTTGGTTCCCCTTTATTTATTTTTTTTCCCCTTAAGAAAGCATTTATTTTATTCTATTGCTTTGGGGAGATGCTGGAAATCATACGAATTTAAAATCACACAGCACAAAACTGAAGATGTTTCTAGAAGAACAACAATTATTACCCACCCAGACTGCACTCTTTCCCCTCTAAATACAGATCTCCTTTGTATTTCTCATATTTAATTAAAAAGATAAAAAGAATATTTTAAAAATACCTTTGCTCTGGAGACAGTGGCTGCAGTCTGCCATCTGACAGTTGTACCTGCTATCAAAACAGGAGAATGAAAAAGAGGAGAAAAAGTTGGGGAAAGAATTTTTCAGGAAATATTGTGTAAATGAAGGTACTCACAACATTAAGTCTAGTAAGCTTTACTACTATTAAAAGCCTCTGAGTTGAGAGCCAGATAACAAATCTGCCTCTGTGAGCACATCTAGTTCAAGTTTTCTTCACTCACCTGCTGTTTGAAGCCTTTGCTTTGACCCAGAAGCACTACTTTAGGAAAAAGAGTTGACTAACTGCTCCTCAACCTGAACTGAGCCCACAGTGTTGAAACTTAGCAGGAAGGCTTTGTTGTAAATGGGTCCCCTCTTTCCCAGAAACCAAGGCAGAACTTCCCAAAGCCTCTCACAAGGAAAGCAGCAGCCTTGCAGCAGCAGTTCTGTGCTGCTGCCACCCTGGCCCAAAGCCAGCCCAGAGCTGTAGACAGAAGTCTGTTAATGAAGTTCCCCAAAGCATCCCAGAGATGCCCACTACTGCACATCCTAACCTGCCTCTGCCGAAACCACTTAGTTTCCACACTTTGCTACTCTTCTGCAAACAAATTTGGCTGGGCATGGATCTAAAATATCACCTACCTGAGGCCATGTGGTGCTGGGAGAGTCTTGCTGAGAGCTTTTGTTGTTCAGATGAACTCCCGAGGGTGGCAAAAGAGTTCGATGAGGGACAGAATTACCTACGGAATTCATCTCCTGCCGTGTGGGATCTTCGGCGGTCTCTGGTGGAGTGAGGCCAAGGTGGGAGTTCAGGGATGGCACTCTGCTCTCGCTCAGGTATTGCTTCTGCTGATCTTGCTGCTGCTGCTGCTGCTGCTGCTGCAGTAAACTCTGGGGGTACAAATGCCTGTACTGTTCATGGGGATCTTGGAAGCAATACTGAGGCACCGCTCCCAACTGGATAAGCTGCACAGGATGACTGGGATCCTGAGAGTACTGGTGTGGTTCATGCATAGTCTTTGGATCGGGTTCCCTGTGATACGGAGGAAGCGGCAATTGCATCTGCTGCTGCTGCTGCTGTAACTGCTGCATGACAGGTTGTGTTTGGTAATACTGAGCGAGCTGCACTGGACACTGCCGCTGCTGCCGAGCTGGCTGCTGCTGCTGCTGGATCTCCTGGATCGAGAGCCGCTGGTGTCCCTGCTGGGGCTGAGCATAGTACTGAGGCTGCTGCAAGTGCTGCATCTGTTGCGGTAGGAGCTGCTGGGACTGCATTTGTGGAACGTGTGCCTGTCCCTGCTGGAATGCAGAATGCATCTGCATCTGTGATAAGTGCTGCTGGTAGTCGTAGTACAACTGTTGGTGCTGCATGACTTGCATTTGTTGCTTTTGCTGTGTGCTTGCAAAATTCTGGTGTGTTTGCTGTGGCACTGGTTGGTATCTTTGTATGGTGGAAGTTACGGGCTGTTGCTCAACCCCTGGCTTCTGGGACAGCAGCTGCCTGAGCGCACTGTCACCGGAAGTATCCACCATAGAAGACTCGGTGTGCAGAACCTGAGCCATGTTGTTGACTTGAATTCTCAGAT
The DNA here is from genome assembly GCA_013400515.1 of Erpornis zantholeuca. Lineage (NCBI taxonomy): Eukaryota > Metazoa > Chordata > Aves > Passeriformes > Timaliidae > Erpornis > Erpornis zantholeuca. The sequence goes on from VZTN01018444.1 coordinate 125,456, forward strand.
TTTGGTTAGCAAATACTTGTGTAAAGGAGTCCAACTTGTGCAGGACCCCACTGGTAATTTTTTGTGATCGGTTTTCACCGGGTTGGGGGTAAGAATATTGGTATCCGTCATGGGACTCCCCCTGCCCGAGGGGGCTCCACATTGCGCTTTGATTATTCAAATTGTTCCTCCCTGGGACATGGTTTCCTGAGCCAGAATGTGTCCAACCTGTTTGTCTAGATGTATCCATTGACCCAAGAGTTTTTGAACCTACAGGCAAAGCTATACTGTCCCTTGAATCTTGGGGAAATGGAGGGGAGAGGGGGGATGCCTGGGGAGCATCCATAACAGACGTCCCATAGCTATGATTTAGAGATGGAAGGGAGTTCATTTGGTGTTGTTCATAGTACAAGTTCTCATTGTTGTTGGCAGTATGATTAGTTTTATACAATTGCTGGTCCCCCATTTTTGGTCACTTCTGTTCCAAACTTACAGGCACACAAACCATTGAAATCTCTATGAACCCTGAGATAGCTGAGTGAGGGGAAGGGAGGGGAGGGGAGAAGAAGCTAGAATTACTTATAATTCAGCATGTCCATGTGCATCACAAGGACTAAAATTTCTCCAGTCTGTCAGTAATTCCAATCTCAGACTCAATGTTGTTTCACATCTTCAATAAATGGACCACAGCACAAATCCTACACAGATCAGTAAGTTCAGTGTGCCAAGCACCTGCAGAGTAAGAGAAAAGACAAGGTAAGTGCTGGTTCTTTCCATAAACTGTTATTGTTATTGCCTCAAAGGAAACTGTAAAATCTTCTAGTTTGAAATACATAATCAGATGCAAAATTGTAGCAGCTGGGCTATTTCAGAGCAGTTAGATTACTTCATCTCGTCCTATTATCCTGCCTCTCCTCTAGTGCTCCGATAAAATCATTCTGCCAAACCAATAAAAGCTTATTCTTCAAAACTGTCTCTTCCCCTAAAGTATATAAACATTCAAGCAGTTTCAGTTAGCCATATACTGTGCTCTCGTGACAAGTTTTAGTCAGATAGTTGACTATCAAGCCAAGTCACAGACTCACAAAATCACCAAACAGTTGGGGCTGGAAGGGACCTCTAATAGATCATCTGTTCAATCCCCTTCTAAAGCAGGTTCACCTATGCATATCTCCAGAGAAGGAGACTCCACAGCCCCTCTGTGCAGCCTGTTCCAGTGTTCTGACACCCTCAAAGCAAGGATGGATGGATCACATTTAGATGGAACTTCCTGCATTTCAGCTTGGCCCGTTGTCCCTTGTTCTGTCGCTGGGCACCATTGAAAAGTGCCTGATGCCTGTCCTTGAGATATATGTATGCACTGATAAAATCCCGTTTTCTCCAGGCTAAACAGCCTCTCCACACAAGAGATGGTCCAGTCCCCTTATCACTTCCACAACCCGCCACTGAACTCTTTCCAGTAGTTCCTTGCCTTTATTGAACTAGAGAGCCCAGAACCGGACACAGCACTTCATATGAGGCCCCACTAGGGCAAAAGAGAGGGGCAGGATCTCCTCTCTAGACCTGCTGGCAATGCTCTTCCTAATGCCCTTCCAGATACCTTTGGCCTCCTTGGCCTTAAGGGCACTGCTGGCTCATGGACAGCATGTTGTCCACCAGGACTCCCAGGTCCTTCTCCACAGAGCTGCTTTCCAGCAACTGAGCCCCCAGCCTGTGCTGGTCCATGGGTTTATTCTTCCACAGCTCCAGACCCTGCACCTGCCTTCATGGAACTTCATAAACATCCTCTCCACCCAACTCTCCAGCCTGTCCAGGTCTTGCCGAACAGCTACACTGATTTCTGGCATATCAGACACTCCTCCCAGTTCTGTTTCATCAACAAACCTGCTGAGAGTACATTCTATCCCTTCATCCACATCACTGATAAATAAGCTGAACAAGGCTGGACCCAGTACTGGCCCCTAGGGAACACCACTGGCAATGGGAGTGCAATCAGACTCTGTAGCACTGACCACAACTCTGGGACCATCCCTTCACCCAGTTCTCAATCCACCTCGCTCATCTAACCCACACTACTTGAGCTCACCTACAAGGATGTTATGGCAGACAGTGTCAAAAGCCTTGCTGAAGTCAAGGTAGGCCACATCCCCTGCTCTCCCCTCCTCTACCCACGCAGCTACACATTCCATCACAGAAGGTATCAGATTGGTTGGCTATTATCTCTCCTTGATGAATCTCTGTTGACTACTCCTGATAACCTTATTTTCCTCCACATCCTTAGAGATGACATCCAGGATGAGCCATTTCATCACCTTTCCAGGGATGGAGGTGAGGCTGACTGACCTGGAGTAGGTCTCTTAAGACCAAACCAGGCAAATGAAACCTTTTCTGTCCAGTCAGCTTACATCAGGAATGCTGAACTCCAGCTTCTGTTCTACCTTCTCACCCTTCCTTCTTTGTGTTGCATGGTTTTAACAGGCAAATTTTTACTGAATGCAGGCTTTTATAATTTTTACTGTATAAACTGTAATTCAAATAACATTTTACAGATGTCTGTACTGTTTTTGAAGAATAAAAATATATAAGCACATCATAAGATTGTTTTACTATTCCACAATATGAAGCAATCCCCGTGTCCACAGTAACACATAAGCACAGAGGTACAATATGTTTATGTACTCATAAATACATTTTAAAATAAAAGCAGCTCCTGAACTTGAATGAGAGCACAGAAATATTAAACCAAAACCTTAACTCTGTCTCCTTCACATCTGATTTTCTAAATGCAGTGCTCTCCACCAAAGACTCCTGCACACTGATGTTCTTACCTTTTAAACCTTAGAAGAATCCTTGATCTACGTGGATAAATGTGAAGTCACTCACGGAGAAAATTTTAACCATTGCCGGATGCATATTAAGGAGACTTTGTGCTAGCAACAGCAAATAAGGGTAATACATAGCTGCAGGCAGAAAAAACCCTTTTCCATTCTAGCATAATGTATAAGAGAAAACCATAGCTCCCAATGAAGAGGGTTTGCAGTGTGTATAGTTTTTGTGTAAACCATCTGCAGCCATTAGTATGTAACATCTTCACGTGACAAATAATAGCTGAGAATAATTGCAAGTTTATTTCCCCTTTCCAGAAATATACATTGCTTCACAGTTTCTCTGAATACACTCCCTTCCAGATTTTTATAGACAAACAATTAAAGAAGATAGGAGTCAACAATGAATAGTCAGGCTGCCAACAGGATTTTTCATCCACGACCCAACTTCAAAGACTTCCTATTAAAAATTATGAGGGGAAACTAAACAAATCCTCCACAAAACATTAAAAGGGCATAAAAATAAACACTGTTTGGTGCTTCACACTGAAAGGCCATCAACATTTAGAGGAAGAGAGGAACGTGTATCTCCTTTTATGCCTGCCAAGTTAAGAAAGCTCAGTCAAGATGCTCGGAACACATCTTCCCATAAACACAGGGCACTGCTGGATCTATAGGTACACCTTTTGTACAGGAGCTTTATCCCATTTCACCTATTAACAGAGCTGTAATTTAAACCAAGGTCCTTGAGTTTGGCCCTTCTTTTTAAACTCTGAAGTGATGAGTATTAATCAAAGGACAAGAAACAATACAAACCAGTGAGGGAGAACAAATGTCTACAGGAGACAACTGAAAGACCACAAGAATTCCAGGAGTAAGGACAGTAAGAGATTTAAGGTAGAAAACAACCTGATTTTGTTACAAAAGTGAATCAAGTGGCCAACCAGGCCCCTGACTCCTTCTCTTCCCACAGGCAGGAGCACTGTGGTGCCAGATGCTGGCTGTACCAGCATCCACAGCTAGTGTTGTAGTCACCACATAAAGTGCTGTCACTTGGGCAGGTGCCAAATTCTACTTACTGCACCCTTTCACCTGGGGGTTATCTGTCACATGTCTCAGGACACTGCAAAGCAGTCAAGAAGTTTTATATCTGCAGCATTAGCACAAACACCTTTCTCCCCCTCTCTCAGAATAAAAAAAAAAAAAAATAAAATAAAAAATGGTTCATTGAAATTTCCTCTCCAGGAGCTCCAGCATCCTCAACTCAACTCTGGTTTAGGAGCTGGGACATGCTTCTGTCTGTCAGGTAGATTACAAACTTATCATCAGAGTCATACAGAAACATTTGTAAAAATCTGAAATAAATTATAATGGGATATTACATTAAAATACCAATCAAGTCACAAAAGGACTGGAAAGTATAGTCACTACCAGAATTTGAAAAAAATTGCATTGTTTTCAAACACTCCCCTCCCCTCCCCCAAAATAAAAATAAAAGAAAGATGAAAACATTCCTTTCAAAGGCATCACTGATCTGGAGGGAAAAAATGCAAATGTTTAAAAAGCATTGTTATTCTACCTTCAGGTAACACAAAAAAACCCAGATATGCACACTGATAAAAGCATAATCAGTAATCAACCAGTCCCTTAGATACCAAATGTTTTTTAGTACTTGAACTAAAGGCTTAAATTCAAGGGCTTGATGCTGTATACACAGCATTTGCTATCAGCCTTAACAAAATGCTAACAGCATACATTTCTTGTCAGATTAAAACCAGAGTATACCATGACATCATTAAGGCTCAGGGACACCAAAGTTAGTCTCTGGCCAACTGAGAAACCATTAGCAGCATACTGAATGATTTCCATTTAAGAAACAGGAAGAAATTGTGCTTTCTCCCCTCTGTGTTTAGCACTGGTGCCTAAACATCATCACTGCCATTTATCACAACAACTCTGACTACTAAATGGTTAAACTGAACAACTAAACTGGTCGAAGTTTTAAAGCAACAGTGGTTCTGCAGTTCTGTGTTTCTTTCTCTTCCTAACAGTCATTTATGCTACTTAACCTATTACATTTTGACATTACAGATACATCCCAATTATGCAATCATTACAAAGAAACATGAAAACAAATGCCAACAGACAGAAATATTTCTGTAGGCTGCCTAGAAAGAGAAATACCCTACTTAAGTTTATGGATGAAATCTGGACTCAAGCTAATGGTAGTTCAATTGATTTCAAGAGACAAGGGTTTGCTCCAGCTCTTTTCTCATCACTTCTACAAGGTCCCCTGCAACTTGCACAGCTCCATTCTCCAGACTGAAAGCCAGGGGCCCACCAAGCTGGCTGAAATGCCTTTACACACTCCAGCTGTCTCCCTCTTCAAACACATGAAACTGAAAGGCAATACAAATAGTCTCTCCTGGAAGCATGCCATAACCTAATTCTGGTCAACTTGAAATGGATGAAAATTCCAGTCTTCAATAAAGGTGATTCAATTTTTTTCCTCTGTAAACTCTATCAGTGGAGAGCCAGAAGCAGCACTGGCGTTCCCAACATGGGATGGACATGGAGCGAATCCACAGGAGGGAACCAAGATGATTAGAGGGATGGAGCACCTCTCCTGTGAGGAAAGGCTGAGAGAATTGGGATTGTTCAGCCTGGAGAAGAGAAGGCTTTGGGGTTATCTAATTGTGGCTTTCCAGTACCTGAAGGGACCCTATAAGAACGATGGAGAGGGACTTTTTACAACAGCATGTAGTGACAGGACAAGGGGAAAGGATTCAAACTGAAACAGAGCAGGTTTAGATTAGACACTGGGAGGAAATTCTTTATTTTGAGGGTAATAAGGCACTAGAACACACTGCCCAGAAGAGTTGTGCGTGTGCCATCCCTGGAAGTGTTCAAGGCCAGGCTGAACTGCACTCTGAGCAGCCTGCTGCAGTGGAAGGTGTCCCTGCTAACAGCAGGGGGTTTGAAACTAGATGACCTTTAAGATCCCTTCCAACCCAGGCCATTCTATGAACTTAGAGAAGAAAACAGGCAGTGAAATACCAAGAAGATGATAGTTATATAAAATAAACACTTCTGGCTCTATCACACACCACAGAAGCCGAAACCCACAGAATTTTTCAACTCGAGTAAAATAACAGATCAAATGACAGTCACACAATTGAACTGCCTGAATTCACATGAATTTCAGAGCGAGACATCCACTACAAATAAGTCAATGCATAAAAGTTGGGCTGGGTGTGGGCTGCAAAACCAGGGCTGAATGTCAGCCAGAGCCAGTTTCAGAACTGAGTTAATGGAGAGGGATGACAAAAGACTGTATGAGAGCAAATGCTGAAGGAAGCAGACTCAGTAAAAGGCTGTAAAGTTATTACAGCACTAATCTAACCCATCTCAGTAGGCTGCATGGCTGTGTATCAAAAGGGAATTGGATCCTACAGTTTCTCCAACTTATTTCAAGTTTTTCAGCTGCTCCTTTAAGCTAAAAATCTACATGCTTTTGTAGATTAATTACTAGCTAGCCTGAAAAAAAGAAGACTGGATAAGGTGTCAAAAAACCCCACACCAGTCCATACTCAAACAGCTTTTGCAGGACAGAGTATCTGCAGCTACTCACAAGCAACAGCATCTGCAGATACTAACTTGCTGGGACCATCCCTCCTCGTGTCCCTCCCTCCTTCTGGGATGGTATAACGTCTGCTAAAGCAAAATTAACCACCACCCTTAGCAGCCTAAACTGTGTTTTAACACTGAAGGCCTGCACAGAAATGTGTCACTGCTGTGTGTTCTCATGTTTTAATGGTGCCTTACCACCCCTCAGTCACACAGGCTGACACAGGGCTCTCTTGTGTGGCTGTCTTTCTGCTACTGGAATATAAACTTCATTCTTAACTTCGGGTAATATGAAATCCAAAATCAAGTTCTCCCTTCCCTTCCTTCATTTCAATTTTTTCCCCTACTTAGCTTCCACAGAAACAAACCAGGGTTTCTCTTATTCATTTTTTAGCCTTTTTTTATGAGAATGTTTTTATTGACCTGTTTTGTTATTCCGAACTGTCAGATCTCCTGCCAAGCTATTCCTAAACCAAGACAGCCGTCATTCACATCATCTTGCTCTCTGATTTCCTTTAGGATAGACACAGGAATAAACAGCAGTTCCTTCCCTGACAGCCTGCATTCTGCTAACAACAGTGCTATCAGCAGCCCTGCCGCACGGGCTGACCATAACCCAGCCTTTCAGCTGGGCACAGACAGGCACAGTTTTCAGCTGGCCACTACCACTGCGACCCCAGCCAGAAGAGCAGCTTTGGAAAGCAAGGGAGAACAGACCCACCTGCACTGCTCTCAGCTGTGAAGCTGGCACTGTCCCTACATCTTCAGACTCTGGAGTAATGCTGGAAGGCTGAGAATCCCAGAACTAGCAGAGTAGGAGTGGCATATTTCAGAGACCCCTGTGCTCTTGTGGCCTGTTTAGATACCAGGTTTGCTCTCATAACTTTTCATGCAGCCAAGAGTTCAAGCCCCCGGTCCTTTTTTGTTCTTGGCAAAGAAAATAGGCCTGTGAAAAAATCACAGTACTCAAAGAGAATGAATAATTTCCAATGCTAAGCCAGGTGGCTGGGTGAGCCAGCAGAGAGGAAAAGGGAAAGAGAGGTGAGATGATAACTCAAAGACCTACTTTTTTTAAAAAAAAGCATCTACAGAAATCCTGAAGACATCTGATACAGCAATAAAGAGAGGCAGAGACTGAAAATAAGGGTCAGAAAATATCAGCCTCATGGCTGTTTTGGTTAGAATAAACACTGAAGTAGCACTATGGATTTCAAGGACGAAAAATTTTCTACAGCTGTCTCAACAACAAATGTTTATAGGGATGCAAACCTTTTCATCCCAATCCTGGATACAATTGCTTCTATGGTTTCTACTGCACTTCAGTTTTGGCTGGTTTTGAATGGCAGAGATCTCAAACCCACGCCTGTATCTGCATTCAAACCCAGAGGTTGACGTTTTTTAGGCAAAACCAATAACAAAAAACCCACTTCAGTATATGAGAAAGTATGCAAATAGAGGAATTACAAAAGGGAAGAGGATTGAAAGGAAGCAAAATATTTAGTAGACTGATTTTTATAGCAAGCATAGTTAAGAAAGCTATATACTCTTAAAATGGAAAAGGAAAAACAGATTAACTGCTTTTTAATATTAATGCTGGTAATTCTTCAACAGTTGCACAAATCCTTCAAAAATTATCATTCCCTTTGCAGCTAAGCTTCTGCAGTGCAGTTGGAAAGGCTGCTGAGTCTCATGTGGCTGCTCATTTAAGCTGTTCCCATTTCCACTCTTAAGAGAGACTAGAATGTCCTAATTCAGTTTAATAAAAAACACATTGGAGTTGGGGGAGGGGAGAACAATGATGACATTGGGAGAGGAACCAAGCAATTTCTCTACTTCAACAAAGTTTAAAAAACAGCAGCCAAAAAACTCCCCCAAAAAGATCAAACACCAAACCAAACGAACCCAACAGGAAAAACAAGAGTTGATAATCTCAGGAAAGTCTCTAGAAAAGGGGGAGAAGAAAGGAGGAAGACAAACAATCAGCAACATTTTCCTCTCCTTTTGATCTATGTAAAAAACGCATTCTGAGGCCCTGGTAATTCAATGAAAACTTTTTTCCCCCCAAACTAACAGAATTCTGGTTATTCAAGAAGAGGAGGCTGATTTCTAAATAAAGCAATTAATTGAATTAGTTTAAGGCAGATACAATTTCATGAGTCCCAAAGAAACAAAGAAGGTTGCTTCAACAAATCTGATTATCTTTGCTGCTGGTGAATTGGTGTTACAGTTTCAAGGTACTCTGAAGGGTTCGGAGAACTGCAACTGAAGCAGGTATCACATTACTTCATAAAAATGGCAAACATAAAATGATGTGATATCCTCACAATACTGATTAGAAATAAAAATAAAATACAAGCCTTGACTAAGGCCAGAAGGGCACTTGAATTGCATATTCCATGACCAAGGAACTAAAAATCACCAAGATGAAAGTCTTTAGTGCTGTACCAAAGACAGCACTAACTAAAGGGGCTGATCACCTGTGAAAATCACAGTACTTCTGTTTTTTTTAATATTTGCTGATCCTTTACTGCATATTTGATCAAGTGAAACTTGATTTGAAATCTCTTCAGTCAACCTGAGTTTACTGAGCTTAGGTGAGACAAACTGTAGTCCCTTCTGCCTAGTCCTACATCAAGGGCAATATTCTCAAATGCTTCCTAGAAAATAAACAGGTCCTATAATCAAAATTGTCTTCAGCTTCATATTCCAGTTTACTTCTATTATTGATCTGAAAGACTTGTTATTCCCCAGCAAGATTCTGGTTCTGCAGACATGAGAAGAACTCAGGACAGAGAGGAGGGACCTCACTCAGTTACTGTATGTGGCTGCATTACCTTTGTCACTGCTCTTGGTTTGGGGGAGAGGGAGAAATTTTCAAACATTAATCCATCAGCTATTGCTGTGACCACAGCCATGATAAGCCTACAAGTTTAGTTTAAGGTGAGCACCCTTGTAATGCACTTGAGCAGTTTTTTCCTGACTTCTGCAGTGTTTATGCTCTGAAGAGTGCAATGCGATTGCCTCTTTCTGTAACTGGAAATGCTCCGAAACAGTCCAAGAACATATGCTAGGATTTGCAAAAACAGGCAAGGAGGAAACATCCTGAGACAGATAAACAATCAAAAAAACCATGCACAAGTAGTAGTATGTGGAAAATAGCACATGGCGAAGCTTTCAGTGGGGAGGGAAGAGCTATTTTGAGTGTGCTGTCTCCCCTAAAGGAGAGAGTTTTGAGAAATGCAGCTGCAAGACCCTCTGCAAAGTCCAGCCCTCTAAAATACACCATCTTGGTACATAACAATGGAGCCAAGTCAAATCCAATGGCTAAAAAACCCTGATCATCATGGTTGCTACTTCTTTTTTTCTTAAGTTGATGTCCTTTTGCTTGTATGAGACTATATAGCCAAAGCAGTCCTTCAAGATATAAATGTTTATCTCCTGTGTCAGACATATTGTGGAACACAAAATAATATTTTACTAGATACACAGTAAACACACAACTAACCAGATTTGAGAAGTCCATCAATAAACTCACAGGGACTCAGAAGCCCAAATTTTGAATAACAGTCAAAAAAGCACAGAACCTTATAAAATAAGACAGTCTTTGAAAACTGGACATATGATGCTCTGACATTACCTGGTTTTTGAAGAGTTGTGAGATTCTTGTATCTTTTTGTGCTGTCTTTGCCATAACATTTCATGCTGCTTTCATTTTGTGATCTCAAAGTGACGTATCTAAAGAAAGCAAAAGAATGGAAATTAGTTTTTCCTCACATGTGACTATCTTCCAGCTGGCACAAGCAGATTTGTGACAATGACCTTCCTATTGCAACACAATAAAATACTGACTTCAATACAGTGTCTCCAGGTTACTCTATCCTTTAAGTCACTATAGCAGAGGGCAACTATCAGCACTCTAACTCCTTTAAAGAACAACCAAGAACCCCTTTCCCTTATTGATTGTGAGAGACTGCTTCGTTGTCAAATCTCTGGGACTGATACATCCACAGACCTTCCAATTACAGACTGAAATACAAGTAAGTGACTCCTTTTTTCTTACTCAGCTTGGTGCCTGCTGCAAAATGAAGACTGGGTTATGTTGATGCAATAAATAAAACAACATCTTGCCTCTATTGCAGAGACCATAAAGATTTCACAGCACCTCATGTTGCTTTGACAGAACCCAGAGGCAGGGTAAATGCTTTCCCTGAGAGGAGATTTGCTGGCCCAGAGCTTGCAACCTAGATGACAAGTATCACACAAACAAGAACAGGTACAGCAACCAGGAAGGGAGGGATTAATGAAAGTCAAAGATGTGGGAGATACAATCAGGCTGTTACCCAGTGCAGAAGAGATATCTAGACAAGGCATCTTAAATTATCTAAATGAAAACAACACATTTGTTTTTGTCAATGCTGCTGCCTAGATGGCTTTGAGGGAAGGCCCTCAGCACCTGAGGGTGTTATGAAGGCTGGCTGAAATCATTGTGAGGCCACTCTATGTGATCTTTGAGAACTCAAGAGGACTGGGGGACATCCCAAAACTGGAAGGCGAATAATGCCACCCCATCTAGAAGAAGACCTTAAAGAGGGACCCGAGAAATTATAGGCCCGTCAGCCATACTTCAGTTCCTGGGGAAAGTTACAGAATAAATCCTGCAGGGGTTTATCACAAATCAAATGAAGCATTTGATTGGGAAAAGCCAGCATGGATTCACCAAGGGCCGAGTGACACAAGTGGAAGTCTCCCAACACTGAGCCCACTGCTGTTTAATACCTTCCTAAGTCATCTGGAAGACAGAATAAGAGTACCCTGATAAAGTTTGCCAATGATACCGAACTAACTGGGGCAGCAGACACTTCAGAAGGAAGAGCCACCCTGCAGGAAGACCTGGATAGGCTGGAAGAGTGGGCTACCAAGAGCCTTACAAAGTACAAGAAAAACATGCAAGGTCTTCCAGACTGGACCAGATGGTCCTTGAGGTGCCTTCCCACTCGGTAGTTTATGATTCTGTGACACAGGCCTGGAAACTTGGGGTGCCATTCTCGGCTCACTGATATCAGTGGAAAACTCTTCGTCTGCATTGAGCCCTGCTGGGTTTTGGAAAGTCATTCCACACTTAAGAGGAAAACTTAGAAATGATCACAGATAACCTCAGTGACATCAACCAACATTTACTTCCTCTCACCATCACACTAGTGAGTGCCAAGCACTGTGATGCTGCCACATACAGCAAGAGGCCACCCCCAAGCCCAGCAGATCCTTGCACAGAGCAAGTGTCCTCCCTTAGTTATCCAGCAGGGTGGGGGAGAAGAACCCAAGCAATTCCCTTGTCCTGCCTGACACCAGCTTCTGCTTCCCCCTTCATCTTCCCCCAAGCCCACAGAAAACAGCACAGCACAATCCAGACATCAACCCATCCAAGTGTGCACCATGAGACACAGCAAGAGCCCCTTACAAAGCCTGACCTGCCTAAAATGTCCTTCTTTAACAGAACACCTCGGCTGATGGTAAATGTTGGTAGCATCGCATGGATCTTCCTGGATCTAAGTGAGTTTTTGATTACAACTTTATCATGTTGAGCCCCAGTAACTAAAACCTGTGTGCACCCATGTCTTGGAACAACTATAAGCCTAAATGCTACATATCCCCAAACACAAACCATTCATCACCTGCTTGCATCCCATCTGCTCACAACTTTTCTAAGCAAATCCACTAATCTGTCTCTTTGTTGAAGTAAGGTTTTAATAAACTCACATGTGCTTAATGCTTTATCTGACTTGGTTTTCACACTGCTATTTAAACACCTCTAGGTTTGTAACAGACATAATGAATCTTATAGCTGACTAAAAATTAAGTACCATTTGTTTGTAAGAAAAAAACCTCAGACACACAGAGAAAACCTGAGATTAACATCATTGGAGCCAAGAGGGAAAATGTTGGTTTTTTTTGCCTCAGTTTAAAATAGCTATTTAGAACCTGCCAATATGTTTAAATTTAATTTAAAAAATTAACTGCTATATCATGAGCCATGACCAAAATCACAATATATAGTTTTGCTTTCTTTTTCATTTATCTAGTTGCTCTGAACAAATGATGCTACTATTAAGCCTAAAAATGCCAAAATATTCTACAGACAAACCATTCCTGGTAGTTTCCTACAGAGGCTAGGCTGATGGACACTAGGAAAACCAACAACTGAAATAGTCAGGAAACCCCTTTCCTGTTTTTCATATTTGTTCTGGCTGCTTTTCCCACTATACCACTTTCATCATTAGAGCTACAATACCACTCCTATGCAGGGTTACAGAAATTATCAGACATGTGCAAAGGTCTCATACATAATAAAACAGTTAAAAAGTAAAACTTTGGGCCTTTCAGAGCCAGAGGTAGAGAACTGATGGCTGATAAATATTGAAAACAGTCCCAACAAAATTAATGCACGACCACCGCTGCAGATGTACATTAAATTCACAAATGAGATTTTAATTCTTTCCATCAAATTTAATCACCATCTCATTTTTTCGAGGTTTATATTAGAAAGCAATCTAGTTTTATATTTCTTTGCCACATTCTTTAGTTTTGCTTCCATCCCAGCACCTAGATTTTGCATACAAACAAAGCACAGTAAGGAGAAGCTGAGAAGTGAATGCCAATGCAACATTTACAAATTAAGAGCTAAGTCAGAGATCAGCTATCCCATATACACAACATAAATTTTCAGTCTTCTCTCTTCATTAGGATTGATGACGCTGCTGGAAAATAAGGAGCACATAATACCTTTTATGGGAATGTAAAGCACAGATGAATTAGCAGAAAGAGAATGCGGCTGAATCAATTTCTCATCTCAAGTAATGGAGGCAATTTCTTGAACTTTACTGTGCTTGTAACATATTGATCAGCAAAGCTTCACACTGCAAGTTAGAGTAGGTATTTTCCCAGGAATAAAATGGAGGATGGCAATAGAACTCCAGGCATCACACCAAAGACAGGATCTTTTCTAGCCATGTTACACTTGAGAAAATCAAAGTTTCCCCGTGCTTGCATGTTATTGCAACACACAAGAGGAAGATTTCTAGATGAAAGCTGAATTAGTCCTGCATGAGCCTTCACAAAGCAAATTTAGTGACAAGACGGGGGAATAGTTTCTAACTTAAAGTGAGTAGGTTTAGATTAGATATTGGGAGGAACTTATTTTCTGAGAGAGTGGTGAGGCACTGGAACAGGTTGTGCAGAGAAGTTGTGGCTGCCCCATTCCTGCAAGTGTTCAAGGCCAGGCTGGATGGGGCTCTGAGCAACCTGGCTTAGTGGGAGGGATCCTGCCCATGGCAGGGGGGTTGGAACTGGATGGTCTTTAAGGTCCCTTCCAACAGAAACCATTCTGTGATTCTGTGATTCTATGATTTACTGTGATGGCATTAACTTCTTTATCATTTGACATTAAGAACTTAACCAAGCTGTTACAACTGGGAACTTAGACTTCCTGTAGATCACCAGGGCATCCAAAATATGTTTCTGAGAATATACCAAAGGAAAAAAAATAGTATCGAAGAGCATCTTCTTATCTAAACTGCGTGGTTATGATTAAACAGCATTTAATTAGTTTTGGAGCAGGAAAGGGAAGAGTTAGCCACTATAAGATAAGAAACGCAATATCCACAATGGAGTATGTGTATTAAACAAGCAATACCAACAAAGACTGTAATATCAACTGGCTAAATCAGCAAAAAAATAGTTACCAGTACCAGAATTATCATCATCAGTCATATAGCATTGCTTTGGTTCACTTAACACAACTATATCTGAGCAGAGTCCCTCCTAACATGCTGGAAGTCCTCTCTTAATCTTCAGCCTCATGAATTTCTTCCCTTTCCCTGGTCCATGTTCAGCTTCTTGGTTGCACTTTCCTAAAAAAACTCTAGGAATTCAAATTCTTCTCTAAGGACAGGATTCTCCAAGCATGTATAATTATTTTTATGTGCTCATTTCTACATCGCTGAAATGCTTCAGGAATATTGCATGACATTTCTTTTCAGAGAAAATGGCTTAGACAAATGCAGCATCTTACAGATGAGATGCTATTCCACAGACAGATTACGAATTCCAAAATTTATTAGTTTTTCATGTGTATGGTCCAAGGCTTCAGCTAACACATGCAGCACAACATGAGATTATGTTTAAAGTGCCTTTGACTTGAGCTACAGGTCAGCTTCATCCCCCTCAGACAAAGCAAATGGGTGCTGACACGAGGAGAGCACCAGTTACAGCACAGGCATAATCCAGGAGGTGTCTGCCTTGGCAGCTGCATCAAGTGCCTGCTCTCTGGCACTGGCCAGAATGTAACCCAGCTCCCTCGGGCAGGGCTCGGCTTGGCCCATTCAGGAGAAAATTCCCCCATACCTCTTACTCCATGACCACCTCTTGTCCTCTCCTTATTGAATTCAGAGAGCAGCTCGGCTGGCAGTACAGGAGCCCCAGAGCTGCTGCAGAATCCATCATCTTCCCCTTCACAGCTCTCCTGTGCTCGTCTCCTGCTCATCTCCTTGGAAGGAAGCAGACACTCACTCCCCAATCTCTTTCTTTGTGATGTTCATCATTTTTGCAGGTCTCCTTCCAGACCAAGTGGTCCACCTTTCTGGTGGCTTTTTGTCACCCCATACTTTGGATTTTTCTTTTTTTTTGCATGACCTTGTGGACTGGGGGAGGTGAAATGGAAGCCAGGGCAGACCAGAGCTGCATATGGTTTTGAAGACAGGGAAGCACCACACATTTATACAGCAGCACGTTCATGCTTTCTGTTTTGTTTTCTGTTCCTTCACTAACAAGTACTGACACCTGTTTTGTCCATCATTTCACTGCCATTTTTACAGGACAACCACTAAGTCTCTTCCAGAGCAGTTAGCACCTGGTGCAGCACTCATCAGGCATGCTCTGCATTGTGACTGCCCTCTTCCTCCTACATGCATTGCTTTCATTTATCTACAAGCAATTTCCTCCAGCATTTTATCATCCAATCATTCAGTACAGGGAGTTCTTCAACACATTTCAGCCAGCCCTTCTTTTTGTTATTCTTAATACCTCAAGCCCACACTCTTGCAAAATTTCAGTTTCTTACTTAAAACTATGAGGTGACTAAAACTGTTCAAACAAAATCATTGCCAAAAATGACATCAATAAACAACTCTGTTTCCTTGAAAAAACCTCAAACTATTCTTTCCCTTTGCAAAATTACTGCAAACCAGACACTCTCCTAAAAGAAATTCCCCAATCACTTGAAAAAAAAATTCTATATAGACACTCGCCATAATGAGCTTTAGCCCTAATTGTTCCAATTTGGCAGAGTTGGGAACAGGCCACAGCAAGATCTTCTGTTGACAGCCTGATAACCTGATGTTTGGACCTCTCATGACACACTAACCTGCCAACCTGGCCCTAAGAAGATGGAGCGGGAGCTCCATAGCTCAGGAAACAACACTTTGAAACCAAAAAAACCCCACCCCAACCTCAAACCAATAAGCAGACAAACCTAAAAGTCTAACAGCTACTTCTTGGCTCCAGATCTTCCCTGCAGAAGGTAGGTGGGGGAAAAAAAAACCCCAACCCATCCCACCCCTCTGCAGACTGACTCCTATGCAGTGCCGAGAATATTTTGAAAGACACAAAATGTATAATAACTTTTCAAGTGAATATTAATTTCTGAATTGAAGGGAAGCATCTTAAGGGCGAGTGGGTGTAAGGAATGATTCCTCCTCGGCACTGCGGCGCTATTTATTAAAGGCTGCAAATACCCACAAGAATTCAGCTTTGGCCTTTGCACTGTACACTAACAAGCTCAGTTTACTGACATGCACAAAGCATATGAAGCTCTGCTTCAAATGATCCCTTTGAAAGAGACAATTACCAGACAATGGGAGACTGGATGACCATCAGAGCTAATTAAATTATTAAGTCTTGTTTGTATTTTTATCTGTATCTTTCTCACCATTCTTGCTGAGCAGGGGGGAATGGGTTGGCTTGGGAGGCTGAGGGAACAAAAGTATGCCTTTCCCACACCCCCACTCCCCTCTAGTTACAGATCTGTTTGGAACAAAACTTGAGACATGAAATCAATGCAGCCAGTGGTGGAATTCATCTTATTGTGACAGAAATATTCCATTTTCCCTAGCTTATATTTTAAATTGCTTTCTGATATACCAGGTTATATTTTTTTTTAGCCTCTTTCGTTCCGTACATAATTAAATGCCATGCCATTCAGCTTTTACAATTACTTTTACCATTTTCAGAAGAACATTTCTCAACTTTCTATGAAGAATTTATTCCCCACAAGTATTAGCTCCACTGACTATTTTCTTCTTCATTACATTAAAAGCTCTTAGCCATCCCTGCAGTAATCTTCTCCCTTACACAGACTTTCCAGTAGGGTGGGTATTATTTGCCAATCCTCAGTTTCCTTTCCAAATATCCCACATAACCAGAAGTAGAACAGCAGAGGGGAAAGGGAAGTGCTTTTTAATACCTCGGAGCCTTCATGTTGCGAGCAAGCAAGAAGGGCTAGGCACAAATTATGGATAGCTTTTTGTAACAAATCCAGATTTTGCATTTAATACTTGCAAAAATAAGAACAATGCCCCCAGAAGGTCTCCTAGCTAAGCTACAAATGTTTCACTCATTCGCCCTCCAGGTACAGATACGCTTCCTCTGCAGGAAGCTTCAAGTACTGGCTTCTGCCATTCCTCTTCAAAGACCACCTCAGTTTTGGAGCAGGCATGCTCCCAGCCCTGTTAACTTCATGTTCATGGTACTGCCCACATTTAGTTCAGGTCCAGCTGCACAACACTCTCTCCAATTTGCCAACTTGTAACAAAGCACACAGAAAACCTTAAAGAGGTGCTTTATTGATACAGAAGCGACAAAGTAAACACATATCATTCTGCAAGAAGCAAGTTCATCCTGCTTAACACTTATTTGAGAGAAATATAAACAAACCCCCACATATTAGAGTAATGCCTCTGTTCCTGGGAAAGCTAAAGATAATTATTTGGCTAGAGGGGGTTTATTTGTTTCTGTTGGTTTGGGGGTTTTGTTTGTTTTTATTTAGTGAACAGCTGGGGGGGGGGAGTGATAAGAACAACAGAAGAATAAGAAAAGACTCTTTTAAATAATTTAACAGCTAAAGCTTTATTTCTGACCAAACTGCCATCTTGTTTCCTAGTAGAACAGGAGGAAGGAGTTTCCAGTGAGTGCCTATCAAGCACCAGGGAAGAAACCTTCTCTATAGCAGGCACAGTACACCACTGCAGCATCCTCTCTTGTGACTTATAAGTAGGAAACACTTTGAAGATGACGACAGACTTGCTTGTCATCTGTGATTGTCTTAACAGCTGACCAAGAAATGTTTCAGAATTACTGAAATGTTACCAAGCATCACGCTGCCAACTGAAAGCAACACATGCCTGATCTCTTCATACCATTTTCAACTCTATCACAGATAGAGCTTGAATTATTGTCCCAGACAATTCAAGAGCCAACAGGCTCTGCCTACATTTCCCCATGATCCCACTGGCACCCTGGCAGTGTTTTGCATGAAGATGAAGGAACTGGGGGCTCTACAAGAGAAGCCAGAGGTAATGTCTCATTTCAAGTCCAAATTTTGTCTGAGGTCACAATGACCTGAATCTAGCATGAATTATGCACAATCGTCCTCCAAGCAAGTGGATCTGTGCCAACTGAACCTCCTAAGTTTTGGTTGCTAGGAGGTAGCAGTGGACATATTCTCAAGTCCTGTTTACTTAAGCTGTTGAGGTTTCCCCTCTGGAATAACCTTCCACAGTCCACCCACGAGTTTATCTCTCCTCAAGACATCAGACTACAGCTAAATTCTGTGATTTCCCATCTGCTGTCATTTAGAGAAGCCTGTAAGAATTACCTCTCCAAATAGTCTGCAAAAGACCTCTGGCACCTTCAGAGCAAGCTCATATCTTTAAACAAAGCAGATAACACGCTTAGCACAAATCCTGTTCAGAGAAGTCTTGTATTCAGACACGCTGTCGTTGAGATGGCCACCAAGTTCTGCGTCACAAACCTCACAAGCCAGCACAGCAGACAGGACCTCAGTACCATTTCACAAAGCTTGCCTTAACTTTTCAGTCTGTTCTCTGTCCCTAGAAGACTTATCTCAATAGACAGACAATATTTTTACATCAACATTTGTTATCAATTGTTTTACATGGATATTAATTTTCATAGCATGCTATCTGGAAATCTTGGCTACTCCGGATCCTACTTTTAAAGACTTACTCTAAAAGTCTCCTATCAGTTTGTAGGAGATGCATTTCTGTCTTCTGATTTAGGAACACATAAACAGATTTTTCATGGTTATCTTACCTAAGATTGGACTTGGACTATTTATTTATTGCATTGTTTACATGTACTATAAACCACCGATGAGGAAATGGAGAAATAAAACCAACCTCCTCTTTTACACCACATCATTTCTGACACCGTTTCTTCTCAGAGATCAGCCCAAGTTTTGTTTGTTTTATGGAGAAAGAAAGTAAGCATAGACCAGTTTTTCATCATTTACTGAACCTATGGCATACCAGGCTCATTTATCATCAGGCCTTAGACTCAAGCTGAAATACTAATTAAAGACATAAAGAAAAGGTAATGCTTTTCCAATAATTAGTAGGCAAGCAATTCTCAGAACAGTGTTATCAGATTTATCACAGGATTCTGGAAAGAAGATGGTGATGCTGACACACTCGTGGTTTCCCTTCTGTTCACTTTTCATTTACAGCAGATTCAAACCTCTTGATTATCTACTCAAGACATCTGACTGGTAATTTGTAACTCTGAGCAGCATGGATGTTCCCCATTGAAGCACCCTTGGGAACTGCCCAAGTAACAGTGGCTACAAGCAGTATAACCAGAGGATTGAGAAGTAATGCCACGGACCTCGAGCATTTTTAGTTCTGACTGTGGACTTCGTGACTGAAAAATGGAGCCAAAAATGCCATTTCTAACAACCCTCATCACTGCAAACACCAGATAACATAACTAGGAGCTGTAGAATGGGAGTGAGGAAGAGATTGTGAGTAGATTTTAAAAAAGCTAAAAGAGGAGGTTAGAACAACTTCAGCAGAAACAAAAAGTGAGAGACATTGAAGTTGCTGATCACATCGGAAACAAAAGCAGCTCGGGCAACAGCAGCCAGACCTCAGCTGGCAGTGCTTCAGCGTCTCTCACCCAGAGTAAGCAGCTTAGAGATCTCCCCAAAGCTTCAACACAGCCAGACTCAAGGGAAGGTGTGGCAGGGGCAGAGGTCTCCTGAGAAGCCCTGCCATGGTGACACCCATTCCCACGCTGAAAGCATGGTGGCACACTGTGCCAGGGAAGGCTGGTGCCACCACGGTGTGGCCTGCAGGTCCAAGAGATGCCAAGCCTTGTCCTCGCCTGCCTGCATTTAGTTCCAATGGCACCCCAGCATTCATGCTAAGGAAACACCATTATTACTCTTGGCCAAACCTCACAGCCTTGAACTTAGGGGCAGGCTGCGAAACTTGCACAGCGCCAGGGCATTCCAAACAGCCTTCCCCCAAAACTACACCCAAAGGAGGAAAGCACCAACCTGCAGGACTGTTAGGAAGGTGCTCAACAGCAGCCTCACCTGATAAAGATTTCAAGCAGAGACTCCCAGGTAGGGTTACAGGATTATTAAAGGATTTTCTCCTAGGTATGAACAACCTTACATTTGTTCCTTTATCTTGCAATGGAGAATTCTTATTACTGTGCTTCAGTTAAAAGACAATAAGAATGGATAACATATAATGAAGGCACTGCACATATGATTTAAAGTTCCCTCTGAATACCTAATGCAGAAACATTTGTTTTCCTTCAGATGCCAAGAATCAGGCTAGAACAACAGTAATATGATTTTGGCTTGTACAAAACAATGTTTTATTTTTTTAATAGGCGACGGTCCTACCTAAAAAAAAAAAAAAAAAATTAAATCCAATTTTCCTTATGGGAGATTTGAAGACAAGCCTCCTGGAAAAGCAGTAACTGCACAAGACAAAAGATGATCAGGACTACTGTTTCTGTCATGTTCTTAGCATTTCTGGACTGCAAATTCAGGCTATGAGAAAAGTCTCTATCAGATGCTGTACCAGATAACAACTGCATGAAAATCTAAATCTTCAAAAAGTAAAGAGTTTCAGTAATGCCTAATTTAAAAAAAAAAAAAAAATTAAATATTGAGAACCCCATAGTAGATTTGATTTTCATTTTAGTTTTTAACAGGGCATTGCCCTAGAGGAAGACTATTTCACAGAAAAATCTTAAGGCATTCTTTACCTTATCTTCCCCTTCATTAATGTCTCTGGTAATGCAGGACTCAAATCAGTCTATGCAGTCTCGTGTAATCCTACTGGTATATTTTCCAGCAATGCCTAGCTATGTCAAATGCTGCATCTCTCTCCATCTTCTACATTAGTTTTAGCCAGTGGCCTGATTTCCACTGGGATAGAGTTGATTTTCTTTCTGGTAGCTGGTACAGTGCTGTGTTTTGGATTTAGGATAAGAGGGAGTATCATCCCTCATGTTTTAGTTGTTGCTAAGAAGTGCTTACTCTTAGCCAGGAACTTTTCAGTTTTACATGCTTTGCTAGTGCAGAGGTGCACAAGAAGCTGGCAGGGAGCACAGCCAGGACAACTGACCTGAACTGGCCAAAGGGATATTCCATAGCACAGAACATCATGCCCAGTATATACACTGGGGGGAGGATCGCTGCTCAGGGACTGGCTGGGCATGGGTAAGGAGATGGGGAGCAACTGTGTTGTGCAACCTTGTCTTTCTCTTTTTGTTATCTCCCTTTTCCTTACAGTTATTATTATTTTATTTTACTTTCTTCCAATTATTAAACTGTTCTTATCTCAAGCCATGGGTTTTACCTTTTCTGATTCTCCTGCCATCCCAACTGGGGTGTGGCTACACAGTGCTTAGCTGCTGGATGGGGTTAAGCCATGACACCAAGGCTAGATTCAAGAGTGGACTGAAATTCCTCTGCACACTAAAAGTTCCAGTTGCAATCTCATGAACTCCAGAGTTCTGTCTTGCAGCACCCTCCCTGAGTTCTGCAAGGCTGAAATGGTCCTAACAGACTGACTGCAATGCTCTGTTCCTTCGGGACCTCCTGCCCTTTTCCAGAAGAGAGATGGCATGAAGTCATCTTCCTTCACAGAGAGATCTCGAATTATCAAACTTTTCTGATGCTTTCTGAAGCCCTGCATCAGGCATCATTCCCCAGTGACCTTCTTACATACAAATAATGTTTTCTTCTCAAAAACTATTACAGTGGTTTTGCACAATACAAACAGCTGTTGTAAACAGAGGAGTGCTGGTCTGGTGTGCCTTACTTCCAGCCAGCTCCAGCCTCCTCTTTTGGCCCCAGGTGTACCAGCAGAAACCACAACCCAGGAGTGCTCTCCTTCCCCACAATGACATCAAGAGCTGATGATGAATGGAGAATGATGAATGAGAAAATCTTTTAGTGTTTGTGCAAGAAGAAAAACACCTCTCTGGTACTCTGTGCACAGGCAGTGCTGAGGCAGCTGGTCACGCCTCTCTACATTGATCAGCAAACCACAGTACAACTACACAGCACAGTCCTGGAGATCCATTTGATAAATGATTATGTCCTTATTTCCAATAGATACACCTGTTCCTGTCAGGAAAATCTGAAGATGAGATTCTGATGATTTATTCACTAGTGTGAACTATGAAGTCCTGAACTGAAAAATATTTCTTACAGTAAAACGTACGGGACTACTAATTTTCTCTGGATAACACAGGACTACTTACGACATGAAATCCTGAGATGGAGAGACCTTAGACCTCTCTAATTTGAGCTTTCTGGTGAGTCTGGAGAGAAAGAGAAGATTTGGGAATCCTCATAGTTGTGCCTCCTTTTCAAAGGACAAATACTGAGTGCAGTCTGTACAACTTCTCCAGTGGTAACTGACATGCAGTTTCATTCTACAGTCTGTGGTTGATGACTATTTTTACATCTTTATGGGGTTACACAGTCCATTCAACTTGAGATGAAAATGGTAGTGTAACTTTGTGGACATGACTTTACTGGTCTGCTGTCTCAGGTATAGACCTTTCACACAAGCACGATTATATGGTCACAATAATAGAACACTGAGTCACCGAGAAGTTTTTGGTTTGTATTACTTGAACAATTTCATATATTTTAAATCACCATCACCTACTTCTTCCAAATCTCACTTCTATTTCTCAGCTTCAATAGGCTGTTAACAACAAGATGATGCTCAATAAAAATAGAATCTTTGGCAAGACTTGGGCAACTAGGCTCATTTCCATTTCAATTTTAGCCATATCCTCGAATGGATAAATTGCCTCCATTATTATTGGAAGGAAGTTGCCCTGGACTTGAGAATGTCACCATTTCCAGTGAGTTCCTGTCTTTTGGAAGGTCCTAAACTGAAAGACTTCAGCTAAGAAGGGAAATGCTAACATAATTCAGGATTTTGACTCCATCCCAATGCCCAAAGGACCACTGCAGACAAGTTCTAGGCTCACAAGGCTGTTAGCATCTGCTTTGTTTCTAATAAGCAAGATAAGCAAAGACCCTCATAGCTCCCACTTCTAAATCTGGTAACGTAGCAAGAAAAGAGTTCTTGCCTTCCCCACCAGGTGCTTTAAAAAAAAGAGAGAATCATCATCCATGTGAATCAAGTAACTCGCCGAATGATTCATGGCTGTCATATCTGAACAAAAAATTACCCCGTCAATATGCAGAATAAAAAAAATAAAAATTACACTGCAGATGATTAAAGCAAAATGCATGAGTATTATGGATTCTGAACCTTAAGAATGGATGACAGACTCGCTGCAGCTCCTTAACATTGGGAGAAAAAAAAAAATCTCTTTGGTGGCATAGCACCAGCCTTTGCAAAAAGGGTAAAAATAACATGCAGCACAACAGACAGGAATCCAACACATTAGGTAATCTGTGATGAGAACTCTACGCATAAAGCAGATAATACCAAACTAGTTAACTAAAAACTCCCCAATAAAACAGCCATTTACAGATCAAAAGAATACCTGCCTATGTGTTTCAAATTAACAACCAAGTGGAATGACATGCCTTTGCCATTTTAGAATAAGCAAAGAACCAGATACACAAGATGATCTGGATTTGCCCACCCTCTTAGACACATTGGGTTTTAACATTCACAGAGTGCTGAAGCAAACACCCCACTGCTTTTATCTGGATTTGATGTTGCATTTGGCACAAAACTTTCATGTTCAGAAAGAGACTTGGCTTGACAGCAGATGGAGTATTCCATTAAAACATGAGCAACATGAGTGGCAACATGTGCCCCCCTCCCAGTCAAAAGCAGAAAACCACTTCTCAGTAATATCTGCCTGTAGATCACAAGATGCTCACACCATGCTTACCCACAAAATATTTTTTCCTTACTCTTATCCAAAACTGTTCTTGGTAAGTAAACTCTGTAAATAAAAAAAAAAAAAATGAAAAAAAAAGAAAGAAAAAAAATTAAAAACAAAATAATAAAAAACCCCACTCGCCTCAAGTATTCTTGCAAGCACTGTTCATTTATCCAGAAAAATTCATGGAAACACTAACAGCAAGATGTGACTATTTCAAGTTAAGCGTAACTCAGAAGAGAAGCTTGGTTCACTTTATAAAAAAAAGATATGTGGCAAAATCAAAAAAAAAACAAAAAAAAAAAAGAAAAACCAGAGGGTACATTAATTATAATGGTTCTGTGGTTCTCCTGGATTTCAATTAGAAACCACTTTATTTACAGCTCTTGGCTCAGCAGTAGGCAACCCAAGGAGAACATTTTTTATGGTGCAGTTTCTAATGCAAATAAAAGTAAAGGCAACCCTAGAGTGGTTTGCTAACTTATATAATGAGACAGGAAACAAATGGTACAAGTGAAGAACAATCATGTCAAATGCATTCAGGAAGACCACAGAACTCAAATAATAAATTCTCTGACAAGTACATTTACCTCAAGGAACTATCTAACATCGTTCTTTTTTTTTTTTTTTTCCCATAAATATATAAATACTTTCTCCTAAGATCTCATTTTAATAACATTTAAATCTACATTCCATCAAAATATAAAGTTGAACCCGTTCTCTCCACCCCCAAAAGATGTGACCACTGGACATAGAAATCTGTCTTTTCTGCTCAGAAAGATCACATTTACTGACTTCAACCAGAGTGAAGAACAGTTCTAAGAGGCAAAGCTGGGATCTGCCCTGGCAGCCCCTTCTGCATTATTTGCAGCAACAGCAGCACACAGGAGGTGAAAGGAAGTGTAGAGAAACCACATGGTTTCTCCCACAAAATCCATATGTGGGAGAAACTAGCACACACAAGCAAGCAACATGCTACTGAAATCTCCAAAAAAATGGCTGAATCGTCTCCCTGAAACCAGACCAGGTTCACCAAGGACTCACCTCACGTGTTCAAGCCACCAACTCAGCCTTGTCACCACAATCCATTCGGCGACAGGGCTGAGGCACAGTCCCTCACAGATGGCACTGCTCCCTCCTCAGATGCCAACAGCCCAGGCTGGAGTGACACCACCCTCATCCTTCTACTCCTCAGTTTGCAGTTTACATCCAGAAACAACCAACTCCAGTAATGAACAGCAGACCTGCTTGCTCAGTCAAAGGGCTCACACAGGCTCAGACTACATTATTTCTCCCCCAGTTTCCCGACAAAGACGACCTCGTCCAGCTGCCTTGTCCAACTTGTTATGCTTTTGTTCAAAATGTAACATCATAGGGGAAAATTCCTACAGCCGTTTTTCATTTCATTTTTAAAATGGAAACAAAATAAATTTTGCCTGGTTTAACAGCACTTTTCCAGCTTGTGCCAGATACAGAATTTTCCATCTTTTCAAATTCACAAAGTTGTGTCAAACACTTGCATGCTCTCTCAAATACTATTTCCCTCCCTGGCTTGTTGGTTCACTGATGAAAGAACCACTTAACATTTTGGGCCACCTTTTGACAGATTTTGAAGCAGTCTCTAATACCATAGAACATGTCTATCAACAGCATCTGTCAGCAGCATAGGAAGGAATCTATGTGTATATAGATGCTCGTATGCTAGTGAGCACTTCACTGAGAAGAGTAAGAGATGTGTGTTACTTTCTGAAACCCATTTGACTACAGGTAGTTTCAATTTGTATTGTGCTCTTAACAGAGAGAAGATTCTAGAGACAATCTCGTATTGCTGTCATTTACAAAGGCCTGCATTTAGAAGAGCAAGAAATGCAGATCTTTATTTCTTTAAGATGTAGCATTCCTTCAAGTCTGTAAAAAGCACTTTGCACTGGGCAAACTACTTAAACAGGTCTTTCGACCAATGCCTTCATTATCACCATCCAAAAATGCCCTACCTGGTAACTGTGGGTACAACTGTGCAACTGATACTACCACCAACTCGGTTGGTTCATGTCTCCAGATTTCATCTACAGCCAGTATAAAAAAGGACAAGAAAACAAACATAAAAAAGAAAATACAACAAAATGTTTCCAGAAGAGAATGTGACCAGAGCACCGAAATTCAGTTTCTGCTGAGCTGCCCTAAAGAAAAGACCATTTGTCTCTACTTATTGCAAGGACAAGTCAGGAGTCAAAGGAAATTACTTGGTCAAATCAGAAGATTAAACTTAGGACAACTTAGAATGTTCCATTATTGGTACTTCTGTCTTTTGAAATAAACCACAACTGCAGTAAGTTCAGTTAAGCCTTTTTTGCAGCTAAGCATTATCAGCCTATTAGGGAGAAGACATCATCTCATTTGTAGAGGGGCTACAACACGTTGTTAATGCAGACAAGAGGTTACAGGAAAGCAGGCTCTGATGAGGCAGATACAAAAAACACAGAGGAGGGAAAACTCTCTGCTGGGCAAACATCAAAGATCCAGTACTTTCCTGTTGTTATGCGAGACAACCACAACAGAACCACCTCTGGAATTGTATTTAACACTAAAACACACCAAACCCACCCNACCCACAGCAAACCACCTCAAGAAGCACCTCCATCAGAACGTACCAAAGTGCCATGCGTGCTACCAGGCCACTGCGGCAGCAAACGCCGTGGCAAGCAGCAAATGCCCCAGGTGCACCACGGACAAGCCACCGACCAGTCAGCCCTTCCCACTGGATAGCACCATGAGGAAGAAATTTTACAAGGATCTCAGCAGCCCTTAAAGCTGCTGTTGTGGCTGGGAAAAAAAAATCTGAACGCACAGTACCACTCCCACAAAAAAAGGGATTGAGCACGTTCTTATATAAGTATGTATATTATTTAACACTCGAAAACAACAGTTCCATCACATCAATGCAGAAGCAGACACAGTGAAGAGCTGAGAGTGGAAAAAAAAAAAGTAATTTCTATTCTATTGTATCCATCCATTTTGTTTGTTTGTCTCAGGGCAAGTCAAGGGCCCTCAACACAGTGCAGAACAAGGACCACTATCTGTTTTCTTTTTCTTCCTTTGTTGTCCCACAGGGTGACTGTTGCAAGTAGATGCAAGTATAATTCACACGGTATTTGCATCTATTAGCAGTTATCTCCTAGGACATTAACTTTTGGATCTGGGAAAAAGTGATTAAAAAACACCCTAAAGGTGAAATAAACAAATGCACACCACGATCCCAAGGCAAACAATTGTTTTTGCTTCTGCGGTCATCCAGCTAAGTTTTGCTCTTCCTTAGATTAAACAAACACATGCCGCCAAGATGCACGCGTTGCTGCTGAGGTAGATGTGAAAGAGAAGGCCTAGGTGACAAAAATATCTTTCAAATAGATGTTAGTATATTCACATTGCAAAGAACATAAAAGGAGGCAGGAAGCAGGGGAGGGAAGTGTCTCTCTCATATCATATTTAAGTGACAGTACAAGTAGCAGTGACTTTTTTTCCCTGAACTGCTCACAGATATGGGACCATTGCATAATCTTCAATAATCTTGTAAATTCTATTCACATTTTTTTCTGAACATTACAGGAATTCACAGAATTAAAAGCAAAAATCATGATTTCTTTTTCCCTCCAACTTATCTCTCAAAAGAAACAGATGCAAAATAGAGCAAGTTTTCCTCTAAAAAAACAGCTTCGTCCTACTTTATGGACTAGTTATTCCCAACTCTAACCACCTCCCCTCACACAGAATATTATGTAGTGCTAAGAAGCTCCTCCAGTCACCAGCCATGTTTTGCATGGTAGGTATAAACAAGCTGGTTTACTGCAAACAGAAATCCATACACATGCAGAGGAGTGTCACAGCTGCCTCATGGAAGCAGGTATGCCTGTGTATCTAAAGCTTAAACTCATCTGGGTGAGTAGCACTAGGAAAGGACACCCAAAGGAAGGAGAAGAGGCACAACTTGGGGTAGAATTGGAAGAAAGAGGGTGAAGGAAATGAATGCATGCATTTTTGAAATTTTGCCCTGGTACAATCTTGGAGGAAGAAAAATTTCAAATGACATTTCTGCAGATACAGGGATAAAAATCTCTAGAGATTCAATGTGAAAAGTTATTTAAAACATGCACAAATTTAATTTGATAGTCAGCCTTTCAGTCAACCTATTTTCTGCACTCCAATGAGGGCAACAGGGGAAAAATATTTAAATCTTATAAAGTAATATGGAGAAAGGCATTTTTCATTTCAGAATGTATTATATTTAAAACCACATAGAAAATATTCTTCAAGGTTACCAACCCTCAGTGGCATCTTAGATGGCCTGCATGACAAGCATGTATCCAATAAGCAAGTAATTCAGTGTCAACAATATAAAGACAAAAGCAAGTCAGATTCAATTTTACGTGAAGATGTGGCTTTCTAAAACACCACAGCGAAAAAAAAGGCATTCCTGCAGTAAAGAGACAGTTGGGGCTTTGCATGGCATACTTCAAGAGCAGCAACATACAGCCTTTGTTGTATCAAAAACCTTGAACCTTTTCCAAACCCTCCTTGTACTCTGACTTTTTTTTTCTACCTGATGTCTTTTCTAGTTTTTCATTACATTTCTGATGGTTCTTTATAGTTTCACAACATCATCCTGGAGGACTTTTTAAAAATAAAGCCAGAATTTGAATCAGCCTACTCCTTAGTCGATGTCCAGTCCCCTCTGCTATTTTTCATACCAGTACTGCCTTATCCCAAGCAGTCCCTGCAGGAGATGCAACCTGCCCAGCTGCATTACTCAGTTTATACTCCTGTAAATATCCAGCTCAAGAGAAACATTGAATTTAACTTCCTCTGAACTGCCTGACTTGTCTTTCACAATCGGTTTTCTTTAGCTGACCAACAGTAATCTACTATAATCTACTGTGCAAGTTTCTGAACCTAGCTTTAAGAAACCTGAGAGGCCATTAAATGCACCAATCACATTGATGTGTTTTCCTGATTCAAGTTATAGACAGGAACAAAATGCCTAGAAATGTTTTAGTTCACTATTCTGCAGAGTCTGGAAGAAACTTCCTGGTAATTTTGTAGATAAGCACACTGCAATTTTTCCGTGCAAGTAATTCATAATTGAGAAATAACATGCACTGGAAAAATATTTTTGAGTACGTCTGAGCATGCATTTGAACACATAAAATAAGTACATGGTAAAAGTATGATACTTCCATGACTACTGACAGACAGTTTCCAGTCAGATCATCTTACTGTGCCTCCTCCACAGTCTTACCCCCTTGCACCACAGGCTTCCACAGTGGAGCTCAGGGTGCTGTTTGGGTGTACACACGTGTGTGTGCATCCCTGCACATCTGTGGAGCATCATTTTCAAAGTGTCTCTGTGGAGGTGTATTTACTTTTTCCTCAGGGAAAGCCATGGACTGGAAAGAATAAGCTCTTTTAGTATTAAGTTATTTAATACTTCAATAGTGTAACAGATTAAAAAAAACCGAACATAAACCGAAACTTAGACCTTTTTGCAGAACCAAAATTCATTTACATCAATGAAGCCTTGTAAGGGAAATCTACGTAACTGGGTCAGAAACTGTCCTGGAGAGAAAAGCTGTTATTTCTTAACTCCTGAGCTTCAGAGAAACTTTAGGAAAGTTTCTTTGTAATGTTTCCTTCAAAAGACATCAAATCATCCTCAGATACTGCCATCTTGCCCTAACCCAAACAGAATAGCCAAAAGGGAACCAAACCCCTCCTCACAACCACAGATGCTGGGAGATCAGTGATGTGAGTTACAAAGGCTCCCCACCACCCACCTTTGTAGTATTAACTTGAAAAAGATAAACTGGCATTACTCGGTAAACTTAGCTCTAGTCAAAAGCCTGCTAAACCCCACATGACAGGCAGGACAGAAACACAGATCTGCAAGCCAGGGCAAAGCAGCATCTGCATTAACCACCACAAGAGTTGAGGTCTCTACCTTGACAGCAGAGTAACAACACTCGGTGGATTGATGGCAAGACAGAAGAAGTGTGACATTTCTTGAGGGTTCCAATATTTTTATAAGACATTTAAAACACAGATAGAAGTCCCTGCCATTGAGTGACGTGTATGGAAAGGGAAACTTTTCAGAACAAGGCAGGAGAGGAAATGCTGAGGGGCTTGGTACAAAAATCAAACAGCACTCTTCCCTGTCCCAACACTGAAAAAACCCCAACCACAGTTTTCCTTCAGGTAGACAAATAACAAAGCTGCACAATTTCAAACTATTTCAAGTGACAGTAAGACAGAAAGAGTTCTCTGTATTCAAAGTGACCCTACACAAAGATTTAGCATATAACAAATAAACAAGGCAAAAAAAGGCTGGAGCAAGAGTGTCGTGAAGGTGGAAGAGCTATAGACTTGGTACACACAACTCTAATATTTCTGACAAAATACAATTTTCCAAGCCTAGTTTCTCCAAAAGATAAACACTTCCATGCTTTTCTCTTTGCTGTTAATGAGTACTTCTGGCTTGTCAACCTAAGTATGGATTCAAAGAGGCTGAGAATTGCACTCGAAACAGTATTTGAAGAAATCCTTTCATGCTACTAAGAAAATTGAGGTTTATTAGGGAGAGCATGCATGTAGATTTGAAAGCAGCAGAGAGACACAGAATACGTATGAGAACAAAACAATCAGCTTTCAATAAGGAAAAATAAAAGGGTCAATGAAGGGATGCCCTCAGCTCTATACCAAGATAGCAGTGTATCATACACATTCTTGAATGAACTGAAAAACAAGAAGGCAACACCTTCTCTCCCCTCCCCACCAAAAATCTGAACAGCTAAAATCCCATGGATGACAAAATTTACAGTTGTTCAAAACCAGAGAAGACTGGAAAGAATTCCAGATGAACCATGCAAGGCCAGACCAAGGGGCAAATTAAATCCACTGCAGATCAATAAAAAGCAAAGTGCATTTAAATGAAAAATGTGAAGCACTCAAAACTGATTGTTGGGTTTAACGGTTCTGGAGTAACTCAATATTTGACTCAAGTGTTCAGCAAATAAATGAAACACACTGCTAGATATACAAGGATACAACTTAGAAATATTATTTTTTTTCCATTTTCAAGACGAAAGCATTCACATGATTATCTAAAGGATAAGACCAACAACACTGTTGTGCCATGGCATAAATCAGAAGCGTGTTCTCCATCAGAGTGCTGCGTTCAGCTCCTATCATCTGATCTCTTCTTGAGATAGCAGATGTAGTAAAAGCCTCAGAAAATGGGGACAAGAATAATTTGGAACAAAGACAGATTTCTGTGCAAGGGGAAATGGAGAAGCTTGAAGCAACCACAGTAATGGGAGATGGATAAACTAATGAGGATGGAAAAAAAATGGAATTGTGGTAAAGACAGCAGTGCTCCTATACACTCTTATTGTGCAGAAGCAAAGGCATTTCTTAAACAGTAATACACTTAGAGGTGATAAAAGGAAATGTGTGTTTGTTTAGTTGGTTTGGTTCTGTGGCAGTGGTCTGTTGATCTAGTTTTATTTTGTTTATATTCAACACTCAATTTGCACAATATTTTGCCACAAGCTATGATGAAGCTCTCAGAAAGATTCAGAGAAAGACTAAAATTTTATGAAAACTAGTAATCTGCTTTAGAGAAAAGATCAGAAATGCCAATCTGTCCTCTATATTTGCAGGAAGTAAGATGTTCATGGTACATGACCAAACTGACAAAAAAGATTCAGAATTCCCCCTTTGTGCCTCGAACATAACCACCCACCTTAGAACAAAGGACACATTAAGAGTGCTGGATATGGCCCTGGCAAGCAGCAGGCAAAGGACACGCACCACAGGTTGCAGAACTGGTCTATTAAGACATGTAATCCTCTGCAGAGTGGTATGTCCACACGGTAAGGCAGAGGAATCTGCGAGCAGGAGAACACGTACAGCTTTGCTACAAGGCTTTCATCCCAGGAATGCTACCGACAGGGTTGTGTGCTCTGTTCAGAAGTTGCCCTTAGAACGTTTGGAACAAGAAACCACACTGATTTCTCACCACTGAGGGCTGACCCCTGAAGAAGCTGCTGGGTTGCATCGGGGCAGTGCCATCACAGTGGTCTGGCACAAACTACGTCCTTTGGACGCCACCCCTCCCCAGTGTTCATGGAAGTGCTTGTACAGAAGGGATTACAACAGGAGCAAGGTATGTCTGTCCTTAGTACTACAGTGTACACTCCTCACCAACTTATTCCTGAGTGTACGAGCCCTGTGCTATGCATGACAGCATGAGATTCTTTTTTTATATATTTAAAAACCACCCCAGAACTAGGTTAGCCTGGCAGGCTTGCAGCACTTCATTTACATATGAGTCAATCCTTCTGCAATACAAACATTAGTGATACATTCCCCACTGTCCTTCTATTTATACTCACTATTTCACCTGCAGGCATCCCGAGTTAATTAAACAAATCAATCCCATTGAGATAATTGTGTCTCAAGCAAATTAACACAATTAGCCTTATAAAAAGAAAATCCAAGCACTACCCACTGTATTTCTTCATATAAACCACACGCTTGTACCTCCAACTCTAGGTTTGTGGCTATCTAGGAATCTGCATTAAAATGAAAAGTATGACACACCAAACTGGCTGATGTGTGACTGTTACAGCCAGCAGCTGCTCTGTTCGGATCATTCACATCTATGAAATCTGAGCTGCCCATCAGAAAGAAATGTTCTTAAAGAAAAAAAAATAAGGAAGGAAGGATCCCACTGCAGTGGACACTTCACAGCTTTTAAGACAGCCTCTGCTCCAAAACAGTACATTACCTTGACATTTACAACCAGAGTGAGATATGCAGTGAGCTGGTTAATTGGATATACCAGGGGTTTGAGGCACTCCTAATTCTTCTCTGGTCAAGTTTACAGAAACCCCTCTGGAACAAAGCTGAAGTTCTACAAATGACACCGCAGTACCCAGACTTTTTCAAAGACCCGTGCCTCCAGCCCTGAAGTGTAACAAAACTGCCATGGCAGTTGAAGAGACACCATCATTTTTGGCCACCTGCTGTGTTTTCAGGGTGTTTTTTTCCCTGAGGCAACCTCAGAGTAATCCAGCACACGCCAGCCTCCCCAGTCACAGCCCGTTCTCTATCCAGTATCTCAACCACCTTGCAGCAGCGTGGCCAAGGCAGGGGCTGGCAGCCTTTACTACCACTCCTGGTGACAGAAGAGGCCACAACTTTTGGCTGAAAGCTGAATATTTCTCCAAGATAACACAGGAGCATTGAGCAGATATACTCTGTCAGAGCCCACAAGGAAAAGCAATGAGAAGTGATGAGCACCCTACAACTAAAAATGGAAAACTTAAGAGGCCGGTGTACAAAACCACGACCTTGTGAGCTGAAGCGCCTAACCAAGGCCACTCGTTCAAGAGACAGTAAAACATCTATGCAGTACATTCGCCATGTTCTGGATCAAGGCCTCACAGTCGCTTGGGATGGCTTTGCTGCCTCATTTCGTGTGAGCCTGCAAGCAGCAAGGGTTGCTTGAATGCAGGAGACTCCACTTCCCAGCTTATAAGAAGCTGCTGAGCAGAGGCAGGTGAGGGTGTGTGTGAGCATGCAGGAGAGGCAGAAAGCAGGATGCGAACGGAGCTCCTCAGTAATAACTGTGCTCCCCTGCCTCCCTGCAGATGACTCAGGGAGGGCTGAGCCGCTCCTCCCCGGTGCCTCCCGCCGGCTGCTAAGCAACTGCAGCAGCACACAGGGCCAGGCAGGCACCCAGCGACAACTTCTCGTTTTGAGGGAATTCAAAAGGCTTACAACAGTACCTTAGCTGCAAAACTGGTCACTGGTACTGAGTTCCTGCGAGTAATTATGGGGCAGGGAGAAGAAAGGGAAGAGAAGTGATGGGGGGATAAGGAGATGACAGCAGGGGACTAGGCTTGCACCAAGGGAGGGTATGCTGAAGATAATTTAATGGAAGACTCCCCATCCTTTTCAGAAATTGAAAATACAGTATTCCTTTTTTTTTTGTTAGCATACCAAACTAAAGCATTTTTCCCTCTTGGCACCTTTCTCCTCCACGTGGCACTGTAACCAATGTATCACACTGGCTCAGCAGATGTGGGTAAGATGGTAATGGTGCTGCTCCATTCGCAGTCACTCCAAATGCGTCCATATCATGCTGACCATGCACAGCCATTCTCCCACCTGGCCCAGGGATCTGCAGCACATCTGCCCTTCAGAGCTCCCAGCCTTGACGCCAGGCAGCTGTCCCTTCACTGAGACAGCCCAACCCAGCCGTGCACCACACAGAAAACCAAATTACTGAAATGGGATGCTGATACACTGGCCTTTCCCTTGTGGAAAATTATTTTTCCAACTGGGATCTTTTCACTGGCTTGGTCCACCAGAGAGTTGCACAAGTCAGTTGGTCAACACAGGCAATGCCAACCCCTTCAGCGACCCACTGGTGGTGAATCTCAAGTCCCCCCTCAACAAGGCAGCACAGAAAAGCAAGGGAAAATGTTATCCGCAGAGTTATGTACTGGGCCAAACAGGCATTCATCCCACATTTCTTGTTTCAACATTCTGAACTGTACACTGCACTTAGCATTTTCATTACCCCCACAAACTACTGGCATAACCAGAAACTATTTCTTATTAATTAAAAAAAAAAAAAATTTTAAAAAAATGAGTACTGTCTTACTGTCTTCAGGAAAGTTCTCTTCAGGAAAGTTAGAAGAAGCAAACTTAATTTATGAGTTACATAAGTCTTTCACTAACTTCATTTTACAGAACACAAAAATCAGACTGTTTACATATAAAGGTACCTACTAAATATGAAGTGAACTTAACACCATATGAATTCAAAACAGTACAATCTTCTATATATGTATCTATCCATATATCATTTAGAAGTCAGAATAGATAACATATACCAGGAATAGAAAAATGCTTTATTACAGGACAGCCTGGGAAAAGGGATAGATATCTTATCATAAAGTGTATTTAGAAAACTAGTTCTATGAAACAGGATCCACAGACACAGATGTCCTGTCATAAAGAATTCATTATTTACAAATACACTACAGAACACTCCATTTGCAATGAAGTACCATAAACAGTTCACACATACGACGTGTCAGAAGTGAAGGCAGTGGCATATTCTCCACCACCATCATGGAGCTTCCCATACTCAGTGAAACAGAGCTCTACTGTAACATCACAAATGCAATGAGAACATTGGATTGTCATCAAAACAAAACTTTATTCCCCACAAAAGGCTTCCCCACCAACACAGTCCAGATAAAGACTTCTACAAGCATTGCTACTGTGGGGAGAAGAAGTGCAAGTCCTTTGCTTTTAAATTGCCTGTATGAATT
Source organism: Erpornis zantholeuca (assembly GCA_013400515.1). Taxonomy (NCBI): domain Eukaryota; kingdom Metazoa; phylum Chordata; class Aves; order Passeriformes; family Timaliidae; genus Erpornis; species Erpornis zantholeuca. Next base: position 160,761 of record VZTN01018444.1, read on the forward strand.
TTATTTTCAACCCTTTGAATAATAAGGATTTGCCACCTTGAGTCCACTGCCCAGGTGCTGCAGCACTGCACAGCTCTACTTTGTGGCCCCTACTCCAAACCAAAGCGGCACATCCAGAGGGCAGTCAGGCAACTTAACTAGTGTTGATTTCCCTCTCCCTGTGGAACATGTGGCAACGCACTGCAAAAAGTGTGCTAGAATTTTGACACAGGGATGGAAACATTGTCTCTATTGCAAATTAGATGAACACAGATTTTATTTTATGTGGGTGAACAAAGGGTCACCAGGAAAAGAAAAATAATCAGTTTTTACTGGTACCGAGTGAATCTGGAAAACCAACCTAATGACAGAAGCTCCTAAAGCTGAAGCATTAGCTTTTCTCTTTCCATGACCTGTGCAAATTCACCTGTTTCCCATAAGAACAAAAAAAATTGAATAAAACCCTTGATAGTAAGTTCATTTTCCTCTCTATTCTACTAGTCTCATTCTCTTCTCCAGCAGGATACCGGCACCGATGGAAAACTTGACTTACCTCATTCCTTTAATCTTCCTCAAAGAAACAAATCAAAAAACCCCACACCCTCAACTATTAAATAAAAAAACCCAAAGCCCCTCGGGACTCCCTGTAATCTAGCTACAGAAGCCACTCTCCACATGGATGGGTAGGCAGGACTGAAATTCTACTTTCTCCCTTCTGACTCACAAATCAAAACCCAGCAGATTTGCCAAAGAGAGAAAAGAAACAAACCAGAAAACCTTAGCAGCCTCCTGGAGATGATACTGAAGAGACTGGGCTGACAGAATATTTCACAGCATCAGGAGGTCTCTACCCACCTCCCACAGATGTGGAAACCCCATTGCAATCACCAGTCTGACCTTCCACTCAAGGTGTGCACAGACCTACATGCAGATATATATTCCTTCCTATAAACATATGCACAGCAATACTCTCCCTTGCTAAAAACATGTAGGTCTAATTCCCAGGCAAGTGATTAGGAATCCATCACATCCAAAGGAAGCTGTTTTAGCAAATAATTTATTCTGTTTAATAATTTGTGTGTTACAAGTAGCCCAGATCCATCTCCTTTCAACTTTCAGCTATTCAATCTCATTACACCTCCTCCTACTAAACTGAAGAGTTTTGGACTTTATTTCCTCTATAGATACTTGCAAAGTACAACTCATCCACTTCACTTGAAGCAAGTGTGCAAAGCTTTTTATTTAGACAAAAAAAAATCTAACAGTAAAACAGGTTTTCCAACTGTAATCAATCTCTCAGCTTTCTTCAGGCACGTAAGAATTGGACTCTGTATTCCAGTAATGATCCTGTGCCATCATACACTGATAAACATTGTATGCTACTAGAAGATATGTTTGCTTATTGCATCCCAAAAACATATCCATTCTTTTAGCAGTGCTGCAATGCCTCTGTGTTTTATTAGCTTCTTCCCATCACCCCAGCTCCCTTCCAATGTAAACTCTCTCCTGAACATAGCAAGCCCTACCCTCTGTATAATGTACAAAGCTGGATTGGCCTGTGTTAACATTCAGACTACTCAAATAAACCCACACCAAAAGGAAATTAACTCTCTGTGTGACAGAGGACATATTTGCCATATCCCTGTTTTTTGGTGGCATTTTCAAATGTAGAAAGAAATAATTTTGTTCAGTATAATTACCAGTGACCTTAAAATAAAATTACCTCAGTTCTACCAACTAAAGGCTGTTACTTCTCCCTTTCCTTTCCAAGAAATCACACTGCCTCATCAGCCATTCATACTCACTACAATAATTCTCTATTTGCTGCATGTATGTGGACAGACATAAATATGATGATAGTCCCAGCATAGTCTGTTCCTCTCTGCAGAGAACTGCTGAATAGCACTGGGTGCATATTTGAGGTCCTCTCAAGCAACAGTTCAGCATACTGTTGTGTGCTGCTCCACCTTGAGCACTGGATACAGCATTTTTAGATGTGACCTCCACCTTCCCCCTAGAGAAAAGCTTCACAAGTTAATACATATCCTGGTTAAGTCAATGCAGGATTGCAGTTTGTTGTTTTGTTGTTGTTGTTTTGGTGTTTGGTTGGGTTTTTTTTCTGTATGTAGTATCTAATAAAGCATCAGCAACATTAAAATTAGGGTTATTAGTTTATTTAATATTATGATGTTCCATTAGACAAGGGATAATACAATTGTAGGCTGGAAATTAACTATGGAAACATGTTGATATGGTTATATGAAGTCATGAAACTTTTTCAAATGCAGAAGCTCTGCATCTACAATACAGTTTAAACAAGTTAACTTACTTCAACTGTATAGGCATAATAAACTTTTGCTCTATGCTGTCATATCAGATACTCATTCTTCCAAAACAAAAATATCTGTTTTGGTTTTTTAAATACAATAAGACATTTAATGACTATTAAAAAAAAACCCCAAACCCTGTGGTTGAACTTGAGTCAGAACACAGTGCTGCTTCTGCTTTCAGCCCCAAAAAAGGAGAATTCATATCATCATTATTAAATAGCAGTAATATTTATAGACAAAAGTAGCAATTCAGTTGTACTACTTTCACTTTTTTAGAGTAAGAGCACTTTATCTTTTAGACAAATGGCAGCAGCATTGCAGTGGTGTGCTGCAAAAGTAGCACAAAGGGGAGCAGGGGCAGAAGAATCTGAACCCATTGTCACAGCAGAGCCAGAGGTGGTGAGGTCAGCTGATGTTACAGCTTGTGTGAGAGGATTCCCTTTATAAGCAAGGGTCTAGATGCCAGACCCAAGTGCTCAGTGCTGTTCTTCCCACATGGATTTATTCACAGAACAGGAATATAATGTAGACCTAAAGGTGTTCTCCTAGGCTAAAATTTAATAGAGCTTTAACTTTTTAACAAAGGTCAAAGAAATTTCAACACAACTCCTCAGGTTAGTGTTGCTTAAGTAAAACCTGTGCAGTCATTTGTTGAACCCTAGCCCCACAGCAGAATTAATTACCGGAATTAATTACTGGCCACAATCCCACTATCCCTGGGATATTAGGATGCATCTTCCACAGCTCATTTAAAAAGAAATATTTCATTGGCCATACTTGTCCATCAGGAGAACACACCCTGACCATCATGTAGCTATTCCTAAATAATCAAGCTGAGGACTCACTTCTCTGAATAAGTGGCTTTGGGGTTTTTTTTAGTGTTTTGGCCTCCATCAAGGTTAAAGCTATTTCCTCATTTCTGAGCATGCAAGTATCCAAGAGAGGCAGAACTTTCACTTCTCACCTGCTCACGGAAAGGTCACACCTCACTGTTAACAACTCAACTGAAATACAGCAAGAAGCTCCAGCCATCTGAGACAATGGCAATCTTTCCCATTGCTGGTTTCAAGCAAACCAAACCATTTCTGTAAGCCCACATCAAGCCTGTGGCAGAGGAGAACTGGAGCATGGATAGCACAGAGACACTCCAAAGCTAGGAGCAGGGAAGCAGTGATTCCCCCACTATGCAGAGTCCCTGCAGCATGGATAAAGGCATCACTATACTTCTGGAAGAAATTCTTTGCTGTGAGGGTGGTGAGGCACTGGAACAGGTTGCCCAGAGAAGCTGTGGATGCCCCAAACCTGGAAGAGTTCAAGGCCAGGCTGAAAGGAGCTCTTAGCAACCTGGTCTAGTGGAAGGTGTCCCTGCCCATGGCAGAGGCTGGAAGGAGATGATCCCTAAGGTCCCTTCCAACCCAAAATATTCTGTGATTCTATGAAAGCACAACGATGCTATGGACATGCAGGTTACAATGCTGCCAACTGTTACTCTGCAGGAAGATTGCACATTAGCCTTTTTTTCAGCTTTTGAAGTATTATCCAAACACCAAAGCAGGCTGAAAGACTACTTCTTGCAACTTCATATTTCTATTATAGGCTCCAGCCAGTCACTTGTCTTTTGTGGCTGCATGTATTTCCTATTTAAGAAAAGGACTACAGCAGTTCCTGCTTTGCCCCACTGTCAAACAGAGAGTTTGCGCAGCAGCTTCCTCTGCCCTGCACTGGTGAACACCCTCTTCCCTCTCAAACTGCTCAGAAATATGCTCAGCCACCTACAAAGCCAATTGACAGACACAAGGTAACAAAATGAAGGTTTTCCAAACCACATCCACGATGACAGCCCATAGGGCTTTTTGCTCCAAACCTAGGTTTCAATCCTCCCTTCTCCATCTGCACCTTCTATCTCTTTCAAAATAATGAGCAAACATTTCTCCAGCTTCACAAATCTGGCACATTTCACTTTCCTTGTCATTTAAGAGATACTATTAATACCAAATAGTTTGTGTGTAAGAACACTGTGCACTTTTGTAAAGCTTTATTCAAAGCATCCCGTGATCTTCCACTGAAAGCATTAATTTAGTACTTTCACAGTACTTCTGAGGCTTGTATTATAAATTGTCTCACACAGGTGGAAACTCTGAGGCTGAAGTGACTTGCTGTTGGGCTAACCACCAGAAATCCTCATGTCCTGCCTCCCAAAATTCTGTATTTCAGCATTTCTGGCCAACTCTTTCTCCAGCGTTTCCTGCCCTGCATCCAACTTCAGAGGTCATCGTCCCTTTGTTTCTCTATTACCACACTTAGGTACATCTCTGGCAGAACTTCCCAGACATTTTCTTCCCCGCAAAAGATTTCCTGAAATTAAGTAATTAAATTATTAAGAAACAAGTTCATCACCTGCTAAGAAAACTACTTATACAAACCACATTCTCACCTACAGCAATCTGTATGGTTTGTGTTTCTACATCCCAGCCACACCGGCTGAACATGAAAAACTCATGTTAACCCCTTCCAAATGAAAAGAATACTCTCAGGACCTGATCTTTAAAAACAATTTCCCTAGATCAGCAAGAGACTGCTAGTAAATATCACATAAGTCTCAATTTGTTTTAAACAGGAGAAAAGTAACCTAGAAGGTCTATCATCTCTCACCTTCTGCTACTCTTCAGGAGTTATTCTACAATTAAATAAAAGTGTATTTGTTTAATAAGAAGTAAATATACATGACAAGCAACCAGAAAAGGATTAACACTTTAATATTACATCAGCAGCTAAAAACATAAGGAAATAATTTAAAATTTAATCAGTGGTGAAAACAAAAGCCATGCATAAAAAAAGGCAGCCTATGCAAATGTGAACTTGTCTTGCATGACAGACAGCACAGGATCTCCAAACTGTATGCAACTCACTAGTGCCTAAAGAGTATTGCTTGCTTTGATTCTTGCACCAGGATCCGTCAAACATCTGGCCATCATCTTTTACAGTCACCTTTTTTGTTTTAATAAAAGCACTTTATAATGTTAGAGAATACCTTGTAGTAACCACTATCACCTACAGTTTTGCTGAACAGTGGCCATTGCTACTTTCACTCAAACCTCATGTAATACCAGCTCTCATGAGAAACCAATGTCAGAACTTCAGATCATCCTACAGATGATCCTTAACTACTGATCTTACTGAAGTCTACATTAAACAATAGTTTTCGCCTCCTTCTGTGTGTCAAATAACCAGAGCTACAAATAGTTTCAAGACTCACTCTTCATCAGGGTATTCAGAGCATGCCATCTTATTCCTTTCATTCCCTCACACCATGTCTGAAAACTGAGGAAGTAAGAACACACCTCATCTGGCTCTGACCCTCAAACCAGAACTGAGGAACAGCAGCTGCTCCCTGAGTCAGTGACACATGGAGCACGCATTTAACAACTGCTAGAGAGATAAAGCAGACATCCCTGGAGAGTTCTCCAGCAACCTCTCTTGGTAGAAATGCCAAGTTTTCTAGGCAGCATGGGGCATCCAAAAGATCATCAAAGGAAAAAGTTACACAGCAAGCTGCACAGGTATATCCCAAGCACATTTTTCAATCAGTAAAAGCTTGTTGGATATCCTCCTAGCAGGGTGTCAAAAAGCTCAACTTCCACGGAGCTTTGTTAGTGGGATTGATGGTGTAACTAACTCAACTTCAGAGAGTACTTCTAATAAAGACTTCACCATCTTCCTCTCTTAAGGCTACAAAAGGGGGTGATATTTTAAGCTGCAAGTCAGGCAAAGAAAGCAGACAGAAAAAGTACAGAGATAATTTGTTCTTCCAAGACGTCTACTCAAGAATCCACAGGAAGTTTAAGTTGGACACAGTCAGGTCTACTCATCTGCCTATCTTTTAACAGCACAGACTAGGATAAGGGCCAGGGAGTGCACATTTTCCTTTGTAAAAGAAATACCATGCCATCATTAGAATAACATCTCGCAATGTACAGGATTAAAGTGACAACGCTAGTATGTATTAGAGGTAAAAGTCATCTGAGCCTGTAACAGACAGACCAAACAGAACATTCCCTGACCAGCAGAAGATGGCTTTGGTGGAAGGTTATCATCGCTCAAATCCCCCAGCCTTCCCACACTGCCCTAAGGAGTTTACTCAAATATGACATCTCTGTGAAAGTAAGAAGTCTAAGTCCTTTTTAACCTCCATGAGGTGTGTTCAGGTACTACACTCACAGGCAACTGTTGGAATAAATCATGAAAGTAGTATACTGTTAAGGCTCATCATCTGAAAGCAAAAGGCCAATAAAGCACAAAAGCAACAAGCCTACTTTCCTTCTGATAAAACGGAGGAGGAAAAACAGACCCAACCCTGCTGGCACACTTTGCAGTCAAATTCCTTTTGACAATTTATGGATTTTTTTTCTTCCTTCTGTTAAACAAAATTACTTCAGCAGTAGAAAAGTTGGCAACATAGCTATCTCAGAAGAAAGTTGCTCCATTCCTTATTGGTAAGCAGTGCACACACACACACACAAAACCCCACACCCACAGGAAATTGAGAGCTATTCATTTAGTTTTAGCCAAGTCTTTGTGAGACTGTACCTTTTGACTATTAGTTGATGGTAAACGTGAAACTGTCTGGTACTTAATCTCATATAAAAACTAGACCAAAAAACCCTATCAATATTAAATTTAACCTTCAAAAAAGAACACAAGTGGTATGAATGCAATTGTCTGGAAAAATGCTACTTAGCAAAAACAAAACAACTACTCCCCCACATACATGCAATATTTAAAAGAAAGAATTCAAAGCTGTAATTATGTTCACACAAACCTAAACTGTAGAGTACAAGAAGTTCAGGGATACAAAATCCTGTGTTATTTGTAATGACACCGTGTTCTTCCTCTTATATTTTTTTCTTGGTATTTTGGGGGCCTGATGGAATGCTGTCCATTGCCATTATCAGGGATCACAAAGAAAATGTGAAATCAATTCTTGTCATCTGTGCAGAACATGAAACCTGGAGCAATGGTAAGCAAAAAACTAGTAAGGCTACTTCGTGGTAAAGTACATTTTCAGCTAGGTATAGTTTGTCAGAGCAACAGCTGCTTTTAATACAGCCATAACACAAAATTACAAACTTCTAGGAATTAAAAAAAAAATATATATATATAAAGAACTCCGAGAGATACCCTTGGGGAACTGCATTTGGGAATGCAGCAATCCTGTAAAAAATGACTAAGGGTCACAGCAGGCACCATCTAGACACTAAATTTCCTGAACAAATCTGCAGCTAAGAGTGGAGAAACATAACCTCTGGATGGATAAGAGCATTATTTTGTGTAAGGCAAAGCAGGGAGGGAGAGTGTTATCTAAGAAACAGTAACAACAAGGGCAACATGCATTTCTGGTCTATTCACTTTGGAAAGGAAAATACCACATGAACAGTGAAAGATTCAGAGACTACATCTTATATCAAGAGTTTAAACAGTCTGCATATTTGGCTTATCCAAGAGGATAATGGTTATCAGTGACTTACCAACAAAATGGCTAAATGTCTCTACCAAAATTTACTCAGAAGATAAACAATACATTAGCCAAAGCTAGGTCCCCAAAAGATACTTCTGGTCAGATGAAAAGGCTTTGAAGAATTCAGAATTAATCTCCTCCGCCTGACTGTACATAATTACAGTTGATTGATATAATGCGTAGTATGCTCTGAAACTCATTGACAGCAAGCTTGCTAAATGCAGTTTCTCCAAGAACCACTTTCTGTCTTATCTAGCTGACTAAAATCTTGTGCAATTCCTTTGGCATTTACATCTTCCCCATTTTGCAGCAGTGCTATCCATTCAGAAATACAGACCTCTGGGTTCAGGTAACTCCAACAAGCACGGCTCTTGGAGCACAACTCTTCAGAAGCACCTGTTGCTCCCTACGCACCATTAGAATATTAACATCAAAGGTCATTTGTCTTCAAAGTGCTCCATGGGCTCAGTTCAGGGTATTCAAAGCTTTTACCAGAGCTGCAGGACAGACAGCGATCTACTGTTCTGCTGCTCTACCTAATGTGAATTGGTGCTGGAGATTCAATTTTTTCCAAGTATGGAAAAGGCAGATTTGAGAAACAAAGTTTATGAGATCCATATATGTCTCTCTCCGCTTTTTAACTGACAGCAACTTGTATTTAATAAAACCACTATGCATTAATTATACTATATCCAGGTCCTATATTACATACCTCCATGGATACAGAGAAAGAAAAATGGGACAGGCCTCCTACTGTAATTTATAGCCAGGAAAGGACATCTCTGTAAGGTACCACCAGAAGTTACTGACTTGCTAAAGAAACCACTGAGTGAGAGCTCACGATCTGCTCCAGCAGGGCAGGATGAACAGACACCAGAGGCTCATTTTGGGGACAGAAGCCTTTGAATGTACTTCAAAGACTGTATTTTCTAAAACTAAAGCCCATTCTTTGGGGCTTATGAAGTCCGGAAGGCACAGGAGCCCTGGCTACTGTCTCAGCATCAAGAAGGTCACCAGAGAAGAAACGGAGAGTCCCACCCAGTGAGCTTGGCTGCCTGGGCTGCAGACATACACCCAGCAGGAGCACTGAGAGATGCCTGTCCCTTACAGCTCCACCACCCCAATGGGTGGATCAGGAATTCCTCTCGGCTCCTTTAACCCATCCTCTTTTCCACCTGGAGCAGGAAGTTACCACCTGCAGCTGGAGGTCGCTCATGAATCCAAAGAGCACATCTTCTGTGGGAGTTTAACAGCAAACTAGCTTTGGGTGTCCTCTGAGCTCTGTCTGGGTACCTTAACTAATATTTTCCTTTAATTTAAATATCATGGGGGGGGTTAAGTTAAATTTAATCTCATATGTGAATTTTGAATTTTTTCACTCAGCCCCCCTCCCCCCCAAATATTATTTTTAGACTTGCTTATCTTATATATTCTTTAAAAACCAGCAAGTTACTAGCATGTCTGGAGTTGGCAGCCAAGTCTGAGCTTGGAAACTGCACAACCTTCGCACGGAATGGGTTTCAGAGAAAAAAGCAGAACATTTCTGTATCTCACTACACCAGCAGCAAACCCTTAACCTCCCTGCTAGGAGCCTCAACTAAAATTTTCCTTTTTAACTCTGTCTGGCACCCTGTCTTTAGTTTAGGAAAGGTTTGATATGAAGAATGGACAGTCAAGAGGAAGATGCAGAGAGAAAAGAAAAGAGGAAGAGAGGGGCCAAGTGGTAGCAGTGGTTGGCTCTTTGGTCAATCAGACTGAGAGTCAATCGGATGCATTTCATAAATTAACAGGAAAAAAAGGAAAAAACAAAACAAAACAAAATAGCCCCTACAAGCTGTCATGTTCTTGGAGCCAGGCTTAACAAAAGCAGAGAAGGTTCTCCACACCAAGGGTAACAATATATAGCAGGACCTTGACATCAGAAGAACAATAATTTCACTAGTAAGTATCATCCTCTTTTTACTGAAAGGGGAGCTGACTCAAAGACAACCAAGGGAGTTGCCCAAAACCACAACACCAGTCATTAACAGAGCTGCAGTTGGAAGTTTCTGGCTGCCAGCGCTATTTTCAATCACTGAAATTGGCAGACAGTCCACAGGCACAGAGCTGATACCCTGTGTGCTCACCAGGGGGAGGGTCACCTGCTCCCCACGCCCCCTCTGCCAGCTCCAGTCACACCACGAACATCAGAGAAGGATGAAAGGAAGCTGTGTCCAGCCAGGGCGGTGGGCTCAGGGATGAGCACCAGCAGTGATGCTCCCATCACCCCACGGTCCTGCTTCAGTGGGTGCCCACCCAAAGGGGCAGCTGCAAGCCCCAGGAGCTGCCCTAACACTCCCCTTGTGCCTGTGCTCCCTCATGAAGCCCAGAGAACTTGGATCAGAAAAATAATCCCAGGGAGAAGTCTAAGCCAGTGGTTGTGGCCAGGTTTAGTACCCTGCCCTGGCTTACTGGGTGGAGTGGAAGGCAGACAACAAGCATCTCAGCTATACCTCATCTTCGTGCTTTAGGCATGCCAAGGGGACCTTCAAATCAGTTCACTTCTCAAGCAGAAGCTGAAATGGCTCTTTCTATCTCATCTCTATAGCTTTAATGTGCATTTTACAGTACTGATTTCAGTTTCTCTTAATTGCTTAGTCAAGAGTGCAAAGTTACTTATATCTTACTAAGCCAGCCAAGCTCACAACAAGGATATTCCAAAGCCAAATGTAGTCCTTTTTGTAAGGGTAGTTGGAAAAGTGCTAAATAGGTGACTTTTTCATCTTAATTGTTACAGATGCCACACAATTCTTGTAACAAGCATTTTTGGAAACTTGGTGTGACAGAAATGTGGAGGGGGAAGTGAGTATCCTACATTTACGCTAAAAGCGGAACCACAGAAATCTGCTTTTTGTAGCATAATGAGTCTTAATTTGTATATAAAATTACATCTAGGTCTCTGTTATGTTAGCTGAATATACTCCCCTTGCTTCTGAATTCTGCTTGATACCTGCCTATACTGAGTTCTCCAGACATTCCTTCCAACTCACTTGATCCTTTGAAGCTGACAGTTATCTATGAATTCAGGCACTGCAGTAATTTATTCTTTTAGAAGTGTTAAGCATTTAAAACTTGCAATATCAGATTGTGCAAATATTCAAATTTTCTGGAAGAAAAAGAAAAGGAAAAAGCATTTACCTTGATGTCTACATTTATGTATATATTCTCCCCCTACACACTCTTATCTAGAGGCTTTTCCTCATGCATGAGATTTCCCATTTCTCTCCCTGTGCTTTCCAGGTACTTTCCACATATTGTGACATAATAGCTAAGCAACACAAGAAAAGAAACTCAAATTACCTGTTACCATTTTATTCTAATTATTTTTCTTATTGTGAAAGTTTTCCTAAGATGGCTTCTGCAGAGACAAAAATATTCTTAGGCAAGGTCAACGGAAATTGTTAAAACTCATCTAGCAGCAATGCAAGAGTTTTGTGCTGACCTGCACTAATACAAGAAGAAACCAAAATGTACCAGTTCGGACAGAAATAATTGCTGGACTTCGCATCTATTTGGTCTCATCACAATCAAGCGTTACGCCCAAAATGAAAAAAAAAAAAAACCCAAAACCCACACAAACACTTCAACAAGTTACTGTGGTTCTGCATGTGTAAAATCGGGGGTTTCACTGCCAAGACTCGTTAGAAAAGAGCAACCAGAAAAGGTTTGCAAAACAGATTACTATTATGAAGGGCATGAACAGCTATTAATAATAGAATATAAATCAACCTACTGCTTTTTACATAGTCAATATTAATTGGCAACCCAATTTGGAACTGTTAAGACAAGAGACCTTACAGATGCCATTTGTCAGGTCTAAGCTAATGGTGGGTGAGAATAGGCCTGATAACAGTTACTTACTTGTCATTTCCTTTCAAAAATGATACAATGCTGTTTCAGCGATCAAAGTAATTTTTATCTCATAAACATACCTCTGAAAATAGATTAGACCTTATAGAATGATTTCATATTTATGATCTCCTATGGGGCAGACCTCATGTGAAACTGGACTTGCAATTCACAAGTGCTCAGGGTTGCTCGGAAGGAAGCAAGACAAAGGCACAGGGAAATATGGGGGAAGGAAAAGAAAATATTGGGTGAGAGGTCTGGCACCTATCAACATTGCTGCAAGCTTGCCAAATTTCATAATTTCATCACTAGGCTTCAGGAATATTAAAAGAGCTATTATTCATTTCTTTTATTCTACCCTGTCACGTAATCAGTAGAACAGATGCCAAAAGCCAGCCATTACAAGGAAGTCACCATGGCTAGCATTAAAACAAGATCATTTCTGCACAGACTGGACCATCTATTGTTGCTTTAAATGAGATGTAAACCCCTTTAATTGTAATGGCAGCAAGAAACACAGGAGGTGCTTCAGACTGACTCCTCCAGAAGAAGAAACAGAAGGGAACGGGTCAGAAAATACCCATGAAACTGTAAGCAACCAAATGGAAACACTGATAGGAGACACAGTCAAGACCTGAGGGCATGTTTGGGGCAAAATCCAGGTGACTGTCTAAAAGGATAAAACCTAAATAGAAATGGGGAGAGGAAACACAGAAAGGGAGTAGAAGGTTAAAAAATGAAATAAATGAAGTAACACTGATGACATATTAGGTAGTTAGGGATAGCTGAAAGAGTAAGTGACACCTGCAGCCTTAAGAAGGAACATGACCAGAACAGACACTTCTTGCAACACAGGAGGACCAGGAGTGGGACAGTAGCATTTCTCCAGATCCAGCTACTGGGAAAAGGACAAACAAAGCCCTCTCAGAGAAAGGAGAGCAAGATACACCCATTCCTAGCTCAGAATTTAATTTTACACTGAGAAGGTATCACACAAAATGAGGACAGAATATTTCCTTCTAGAGGTGAAAGACAAGAGCCAGCAGAAAGTGTTACTTCTTCATCACAGAATCTCATTTTAAAGCCAGTCCAGTTGCTGGGATCGAGCTAACAATTTTCACGTGCCTGGGGCTGGCAATAAAGCAGTGGTAAGAGGAGGTGTCATGGCCTCAAGCTGCAGAACTTGCTAGAAACAGAGCCTCCTCAGTGGTTGTTTTACAAGACAAGGGGAGAGTGAGCTTGCACTGGGAGAGACAGTACAACAGCAATCAGCTGCTGTGCCAGAACTGCCCATGCTACAGCACACAGACTTATCAATATCTCTTCTTCCCCACAGAAGAGAGCAGTACAAAAAATTAAACAATGTAATACACGTACACTATAAAATACATACATAATACTCGAGAATAATGTCTTCAGGAAATACTAGCAGCTGAATGACTATGAATAAACTGTGGTCTCACCAAACTGTCCTGTCCCACTTGCTGATGCACACCCAAGTCCCCAGCATTGCTTTGATACTGGACGAACAGACTTCTCAGTGAACTGAATCTGAACAAAGCAGCCTGAACATGAGCACTTCTATCTGTCCCATTCTGGCTGTGCTTCTTTTCAACAAGAGCACATGTACACTGGTGGCAATGCCACAGTGGGCACTGCTCAGCCTCCAGCCACAGCAGTGCCGCTGGCACGGTGAGATGGGGTGGTGCAGAGGGGTGCCAGTGCAGTTGGGCTGAAAACTCCTGAAAACAAACTTAATTACCCATTCTTGGAGTATAGGAGGACCTGTTGGAACACGTGCAAGTGAAGCAGCTTGTTTACATAACAAAGGAAGTATGCATGTGAGGTGCTTTGTGTAACAGTGCTGCAGACTGCAAGCTCTCTCACCTGGAGAGCTGTGTTTTACCAACAATACACACACAAGACCACCTTCGGGTAGAGAGAAAGCCTTTCGATAAAATATTCATAACATGATCCAAAAGTGGCATGAAAAAAGGTGGTTTGAATGGACAAAATGTCTAACACTTGCAAAAAAAACCCCAGGCAGCCACCAAGTGTTTGATTCTTGCATACTCCACACTGTGCCAAGAGCCATTCAAAGTTTTCAGTTCTTGCTTGAGCAATCACCCTCCAAAGGCTAACTCTACTTGGAAAATAAAACTTAAATGAAAAAAGAAAAAACAAAATGACAAACCAAAAAACCTCAAGAGCATCTACATGAGCTAAATATCTGAATCCAAGGAAGAAGTCATTTAGTCCTGATCCTCATACAAGGGCATCATGCATTTAGCTGTTTCCATTACATTTTCCAACCAAGAGCCAAAAAGAACAATAGGGATTTTTGAGGCCTGTAAATGGTACAGAACTCAGGAGGAAGGGGGAGACAAAAATGAAACACACAAGTGATAGAGCTGGATAGCTGCCGTGTAGATTGTACATTGAAAGACAGTGACAATCCCTAGGTAATAATATTTCTTTTGTGATTGGCTGTTTGTTGTTTGAATATGGTTCTCCCAACACTTAAGAGTTTTAAAGACATCTACTCCTCTCTAACAGTGGAAACCTCTTAAGTAGAAACCGAAAGGAAAAAAAGTATCCATCTAAACACTGCCTTTTAAAAATGCTGTTAAAAAGTTTAAAAAGATCAGCAAACTTTCAGCTCCCTTCAGCACATTAGTGACAGCAAATATTAAATGCAAACTCAAATGCAGAGCATTTCTATTCATATATACTCTGTTCTAATAAAAAACAGTCCAAATTTGAAAAAACTGCAACCAGAAAAACAAGTTTTAAAGTGTCAAAGTTAAAACAGTTTGAAGATCTTTTGAACTTTTAAATATCTGGGGTGGGGATGTGGTGGGAGGCAATATACCAAAACTAAAGAAAAACTTCTCTACATCCTCTGTTACTTTAAAAAAAAAGCTCTAAAATAATAGCATGACTATCTTGCTAACCCCTATGCCTGAAAGGGCGTGAGTTTTTGTCTTCTGGCCTTTGTGCACCAGTTCACCAGGAGAAAGGACTGGGTCAGAAGCTGTACAGAACAGAGATGGTCTCTGCTCAGAGGCTTAGAGGCAGATTTAACTTAAAAATAATTATCACAATTATTTGCACGGTTCTGCCAGGGAAAAAATATTATCCTCAACCCAAAAAACCAACTAGTGTGACAGTTTTGTGTAGGAACACGTTTATCTTACCCTCTCTCTTACCTTATCAGACACATCTCCTCGTCCTATTCAAAATACAGCAAGTCATGAAATTCCATCTGCAACAAAAGGAAAAGCCCATTAATACCTCCTGATAACCTTACAACAAGAGTCTAATAGCCAGGTCAAGAAAAAAAAAAAAAGTTAAACTTCTCCTGCCATTCCAGTATAATCTACACCCCAGGCAAGTTGCTCTCCCATTTGCTGCAATCTGGGAAGCGTGGATAATAAAGGTATTAAAGATGTTATAACATGCCCTGTAAGGAACATGCTCTTCCTCCCTTGGCAGGGCTAACAGAGGTGGCCAAAGCGTACAGGTTGTCCTGCAGAGTCGTAAGTAAGTCTGCAGCATCCTCTCATTAAATTAAATGAGCATCAAATTACAAAATGTGAATGGTTGTAAAATGAGACCAATGGTAATGGCTAGAAATAATCCCAGTGGTGTTATACATCGTGGAGACAATTTTCCATCAGACTATCAAACCTGGGTAAGCAGCATTTTTTATCTCCAGGCCAAGAAACTGTCACCATGCAGCCTCTCTTAAAAAGAGTAAAGCATGCAAGAAACGGATGGAACAAGACTCTTGTGCTCAAGTTTAAATGATGTCTACCCCGAAAAAGTACATTAAATTTCCTAATTCCTTTACAGACCAATCTTTCAAAGCAGCCAAGGTGTTTTTATAATATAGGTAAACATGACACAGTCTGGCATACTTGGATCAGACAAAAGAATACCACACACCTAAGGAACAAATTTGCAACCTTAAAATTGTCAATAAAATTTACAGTCCGGATGGACTCAGGTTTGAGCAAACACTTTGCCACTATTAAAAAAAGACGACACGACCTGCAATCCAGCAAGCCCATGAGTCACTAGGGCAGAAGAGAGACCTCCCATCTGGCAACCTGAAAAGCTCTAAGAGTGTGCCTAGAGTGAGAAGTGTGAATCAAGGACCTAAAAAACCAACCAAACCAATCCCTTCACTCTCTTTTAGCCCTTTAAGTGTCCTGCCCACAAAGCCCAGAAGCCTCTGAGTTCAGTGCCAGGCTGGAAAAGGTCAGAAGTGTGCAATGGTGAAATGGCACACAAGAGAATACTATTAAAAAAACCAACAAGCCAATGCTTAATTTTTCAATCCAGTTATCCAGGGGGAGATACAGCAGGAAAGAAAGGATTTGAAGCAAACAGTTTTCATGTTTGCCTACCTCTCCTGGAGTGATGCTACTAAAGGTATACCCCTGTGCCTGAAGTACAAAACCAGGTGCACCCCCACTTGGTTTTCTTTGAACACAGAGCATCCATGATGCCAACAGACCCCAGCAGGAACGCAGAGGTGCTCAGTGCCACAGAGAGGTGACATCCTTCATCACACTGCACAGCCATTTTCCCACCAGCAAAATGGGGATGGCAGCATGGGGGTCCCCAGCCAGGGTCCAAATTGCCAGGTTTGGGGTGCTTCCTTTTTACCCTAAATGTACACTAGTACACATTAAGAACTACAAAATAAACCATTCATCCTGCAAATACCATTTTCTCAGATTCCACTGATGATGATTGTATTTTTTGGCATTACCAAAATAATATGACAACACAGTTACACCACCATGGGGTTTGTTTGTTTGTTTGTTTGTTTAATTTGTTTCGTTAGGTTTTTGGTTTTTTTCCTTAGGAAGAAAAGATCTTCTGTACATGTTACAGAAAGATTTGAACAAAAGAGAGCCACTGACCAAGAGCCCACTTCAGTATCCCTACCCTCCTATTGCCCTGCCAACCCAGTAAAATTCCTCAGAGCACAACCTCTTCCTGGCTATTTTCAGAGCAACTGTAGCAATCATACAAGAACAATGGGGAAGTTTGTTTTACTCTAAGAGTAAATGTTTTGCAGCTTCCAATGTAAATATTTTAATTAATGGATTTTTTTTTTTAACTCTCTACTGCCTTACTTGTGTTCACATTCACACAGAGCTATCAAAACAGAAACAGCACTCAACTACCGTAATACAGAGGAGAGAAATACTGACTTCAGAAAAAGCACCTTCATAATCAAATCAAAATTAAGTGGGCATTTGCTGGGAGAGATCTGCCATAAGCATTTAAGAGCAGCAAGTCTGCTCTTGTCCTATGTCTGGCCAAGAGCCCATGTTAGTTCCCATCAAGACTGTGAGCCTATTTTCATAGCCAGCTTGTAGAAAATCACAACCCAATGTATTCCTGAAACAACATTATGCCAAATGACCAGGCTACAAGGAAAAAGTTACTTATGTTTTTGTCTCAAACATCAATGTGGTGGCTCTTAACCACCCATCACTGTGCACCCTCTTCACAGAAATGCTCAAATCTCCTCTTAATAATCCATAAACCAAATGTTGCAGACTCTGTTGGCAGGATAGAACTCAGATTCACTCTCTCTAGGCCTGACTGTTTTGGGCCTACAGAAAGTGGCTGGACTGAGACACCAAGCCATCCTGCACAAGCTCCTCTGATGGTTTCTGGATCCAGGAGCACTCCAGGTACAGGCAGCTTCTTCTCTTTGAACAGTGCTTCTCCTCAAAGAAACCATCTTCCTCTTCTGCCCCCAGATATGGCGATAAAGTTTGGATGCGATATCAGCAGATGGCTGGCATTCAAGATTTTTTTAATTTTCTTTTTCAAATGAAGTAGGACACAGATGGTGACGTTCCTGCTTTCCTAAAGCCTGGAACATGAACGTAGACCTATCTAAGCTGGGAAGCTCAAACCCATAGTATGTTTCTGGAGAGCTGCAGAAATTACTGCACAGACCAGTTTAGCCTGAACCAGTCCCACACGTGGCAGTGTTTCTCTTTCCCTACTTTTATCTGAATGGGAGATTTTGTTCCTCTTGTACTGACCTCGGCACACTTGATGCCTGTTAGCAACATCCTTCCAGAAGTTCAAATAAGCTCTGTAGAAATTCCCTGCCACTGTAAGCAATACACATGCTACCCCAGGTAAAATCCTCACTGTATCTTTCAAAAAATTATCACATTTGTGTTCTTCCACCACCTCATGCAAGATGCTGGTTGCCCAGGTGTAAGGTTCCCCAGATCCTGCAATTCTCACAACCACCATCCATGCTGGCAGCTCCATCACCTCCAGGCCACCATGGCAGTGGCGCTTGGCTCATCGCATCCCACTAGGCAGTGGCTACCGCTTGGAACAATGGGAAGAGGCCTACTGCTTTCTTTCCTGCAGGAACTACTAACTGAAGAAGAAGCAAGACTTCCCAATTGCATTTCACCAAGAACAAACCTTCCACAGTCCTAAATTAGCAAATGCTGCCTATCAACCACTCTCCATTTAGGATGGGGAGCAGGAGGGGAAAGAATACCTGGCTCTTACTTGAGAGAGACCCTTTAATTTGGCAGTAGCAGGAGATGCTGGGGACAATGAGGCCATTGCTGTTCCTGCATAGGCAGGTTGAGGCTGGTGTCATACAGCAGGAAGTAGGAACAAGCAGATACATCACCCCTCATGGTGTGCACCCACCGTGGTTCCCATCTCCTAGGTAGGGTAAATGGGTACCAAAGGATGATGCTAGCGGAGAGTTCCCCTTCTGGCAGGGTCATTCAGAAAAATGTGTTTGCAAAACCCTTCCTTGCCCCTGACGATGCCACAAAGTGAAAGTAAAACTCCTCTTCTTACATTTGAGTGTTACCAACCATTGCTATGTACTAATAATGAAGACATTTATACAGGATCAGCTTATTCAGCTTCCACACCTGAAAAGACTTTCCTTTAAAAAAACCCCAAAAATAAATAAACCCCCCCCATTATTTCTTTCCCCATATTCCCCATCTGATTTTCTGGCTATATATGCAGCATTGAAATAGAGAGTAATGATCAAAGAAGTAAGTATCTCTGCTTGGAACAGACTTTTCAAAGTGTGTCAAAACATGCTTTTCATGGAAGACCCAAGTGAGGAGGCAGACTTTCCATGAAGCCCTCAATGTGCACGGATGTGGAAAAGGAGATCTCTGAGCAAGCGAGCAACCTAAGGCTTATGCCAGTCCTTCCATCTTCCTCTCTGACCTCTTCTAGGGAGCCCCGGCATTTGACTTCCTCATATGCTTATTTAATCAGCAATGTGAAACTTGCACAACTTTACCAGTGTCTCTGTGGTCTTCCCATTGGGGCAATGAGTAGAAATGCACCCCAAAGGAGCAGAACATTTGTAAGTCTCCCATGCCCACGGGATGGAAAAGCGAGCGAGAGAACAGATGAATGTTAATCTCTCCTCCTTGCCGCCAGCAGAAGTCTGTACTCTCCCACGCAGACAAGAGGGAGGCTGTACAATTTGTTGAGGCCAAACTGTCTGGAAAAATGCAAGGAGAGAAAACTGATGGCAGATTCTCTATCTCTTCTCTTACAGTAGGGAAAGTGAAAGTCAGTCATAGAGCTGCTGATAGAACATGAGACCACAGGGTCTTTAAGGGGCTGCTTTTATGCAAACCGCAGCGCTGGGCTATGCAGGACTCTCTCAGTTCAACATATTCGCTGCCTAAAACATTCTGCTCACACGCTGCTTGCACTCTGACTTCTTATGGGAAATACTTTCCTTGGCAGATTAAGCTTTTTGTCTGATCATAGGAACCCAAAAAGGACCCGACGCCACTCCATTACGGATGTTAATTCACAAATGTGGGACTTCTCTATAGCCTACATGACTCTGAACACCTACTTCCTAACCACAAGTAGGTAGCCAATAAGCACATGAAATATCAAGCTTGGAGCAGTTGCCACCGCAGACACTTCTTTAACTGATCTGTGCCTCAAAGGTGCCTGTCAGCACACAGTGCTGTATATGTGCCAAACAAGAGCAAGGGGGAGAAGCTCCAAGCAGGAAACAGAAGCTTGTCTTAGATTAGCACTGCTCACTCAAGTGTAGTGCTATGCTCAGATTTGGTTTTGATTTGCAAACCTTGCTGTCATTGGCTAAGAGGATGTTTGAAGTTTTGTTAAAATAGGCAAAAAACAAAAGCCAGAAAGCTGAAACAAACACACAAATGAAGTTATCCTGGGAGCAATAGGTACCTTTAAAACCTATGCAAGATGCATGTTTCTCAAACCCCATTTTACAGCTTGCTTTTCCATCTCCCCTTCCAGCTGAAGGCTGACTCCATGTCTCCAGCACATCATATTCAAAAAGACACAGCGCAGAGAGCAAAAGAAGAGTCTCTCTGCTCCAGCACTTTGAGACATCATCAGTCACCTCTGATCTTTATTTAGAGGCCCTCCCCATCAACCTCAAATCCGTACTACAAATTTGTTGCCTGTTGAGATGTCTTAGGAATAAGCCAAGGCCAAGACCAACTTGGCTCCAAGGAAATTTTAAATGGTACTCTGGTGAGCTGGTGGCATGTTTCCAGTTCTCACTGTTGATTCCAGAATTAAGAGTCCTGGAGTCACCATATTGCCTGACGACAGTAGATCCTAGCCTCAAACACACATGCCAGCACTGCAGACGTGGTTTTGACTACATTATTACCTGTCCAGGTAGGAACCTGTTCCAGCAGGAACCACTCCAGAGGAACCACTTACTTACTCTAGCTCACAATAATCACTGTAGCAGAGACATACTGCAACCAGTACCTTGATTAAGAGCAATGGGAAAGTTCTTCAGATAATCTAGAGAAGGAATATGAACCCTTAAAGGGAAAATTTAAGTGAAGAACGAGAAGGGAAGAAAATCTACTATTTAATGTTAGCATTTATTAATGTTTAGCCTTCAACTGTGGATAAACAGAGAAGAATCTCTCTGCCTGTGCACATATTTAAGACTGTTTACAAATGAAGTCCAAAAGGATGTCCTCATTTTATAAATAATTTGATCTGATGACTACATCAGAAAAAAGTGCAACTTAGGGCTACATACAGAGGCAAAACACTTGGCTACTAATGTCTAAATGGGGGAGGGGGGCAAAGACTAAACATCAGAGTCACTAAAACTCAGAAATGGTTTATAGTTGAAGCTAAGTGCATAACATAGTGCACATTCAACACACACCAAACTGCGACTCTCCTCAAACTTTTGAAGCTGTGCTTACCAGTAAGTCATCTAAGTATTCAATCTGAGAGTCTCCTAAATGTAAACACTTCCTCTGCTACTTATACCTGACCACATAAGCCATCCAGCAGTGCCTTACTCCTCCCATGTGGTAGGCACAACACCTCAGAAAGCACATTTGTGGAGCTGCACAGTCAGGTAAGACACAGACAGACAGCATCGGGAGAAATTGAGACTTCTCTCTCACAGAAATGAGGAGAAAAGATCCCCAAAAGATTTACTGTCTGAACTCAAAGCCTGTGGTCTTGTTTTCCTTTGCCACATGCTCCTCCTATATATGCATATAGATGGCTGTAATTACATGTGTGTGCAGTTTGCTTAAGATCAATCACTCTGCAGGGCAGTGCATCTGGGGAAACACTGCACACAAGAAACTTTGTATTACCCCATGAAGAAACACCATTTCCAGGTAAAATTTGCTCTTCAGTTTAGCTGAATGCACAAACTTAGTTCCCAGCTTTTTTTCTCAACTGAGAACCTGTAAACAGCAACGTAAGAATACTGTCAGCAGTCTCAAAAGAGGATCAAAGTATCTGTACCCCAAATTTTTCAAAGACTTCCTAAACTGAGAGAATAATGTTTTTGGTTTTTTTTAATGTTCTCTATTTACTGCTGCAAGCCATAATGCCAGGTCATACTCCACATAAATTGCCTCTTCCTTTAGCTCAAAGCATGCCCTTGTGCAATCAAGAGGCCTGCATGCAGAAGAAAGGAACAGAGAATTTTTAAAAAGGCAGCACACATGTAATTTTGGTATAGCTAAATTTTCTATTTATATACTGTATATACAGCAGCTGATATTCACTGTCAGTAAGGAATATCTGACAATAAAGTACAATTGCATGCCTTAAGAAGAACTACATTTCTGACCAAGAGGAGCAATGAGGATTGCGAGTATTTAACTTGAAATCAGCGACCACACGTGGTAAGAAAGGCCTGCCAGGATGTGATCCTTAATTATGACTTCATCCTGCACAGTTCTCTTGAAAAAGCATCAGCTGAGACATCTTGCCCAAAGCAGCTTCTACAGAGCACAGTCCAATGAAAGAGGAGACCAGGGTGCCAAAAATAACAATAAAAAAAGTTTTCCTCACAAGTAATGAGGTATCCCTTATAATTCAACCCTATAAAACCAGATTTGTCAAGTCCTAAATTAGGTTGCAGCTATATTTCATTGCACCATAAATCTTCCTTACACCCTAGTAAAGATGTCTAATAATTTAATATGCCATAATTTTATTTATTTTTAATCTGGAACTCATCAAAAATTGCCTGGAATAGGCATCTCTTTTACAGTCCATTTTCCACACACATACAGATTCCAAAATGTAACTGGTTTGCATTTTTTGCATGGAAAACAGTTTGCAAAGTGCATTTACATGAAGACTACCAAAGGTTGTAATTATCTCTCTTGGGTTTCTTAGGTAGGTCAGTGAACATCCTACAAAGGCTTCTGTATTATCCCATGATATTCATTCAGCATCATTTTTTTCAAAAGCAGTACAACCTCCTTAAAGAACTACACCAATAAGTAAAACTTTCAGAAGAAAAAAGTGGGTTTCCAGAGTCAGACACTTTCAGAACTTTTTTCTTTACTTTTTATTTAAAGTTTCACAGCCCTTTTTTTGCTGAAACAGATTACTTCACAAAAATGCTAAATTCCAACTGCCTCGTGTAGTTCTATCTCAGTGGATAATATGCACCTCACATAATGACTTCAAATAAAAAGAAATAAAAGCTGAAAATATTTAAAAGGGAGGCATGAGATAGTGCCAGTACTTGTTATAAAAATTTCTAATTCCCATTCCCTCCCAACTAATCAGGTCTGCAATAAAAGAAACACCATTTCAAAGCAGTTGCCACGTCTGTAAATGCCACCAGCGTAAAAAGTTAAGAATATGATCTCATCAAGCACTACGAAAAACACACATTTTTCCTCATGAAATAGATACAATGAAAATGGCTCTAGAACTTTAAGATTGTTCAAAGATTTAAAAAACAGTGATGTCACTATTTTCCTGCTGCTTTGGAGAAGTTTACATCCTTACTTCCTGCTGCCTCGCTTCACTTTTTTTAACCCAAGAAACACAGACACCACAGCACTTCAGTGCTGGCATCACTGGAGGAAGTCAGGACAAGCCCATTTTACATCTCGTCAAGCCTCCCTTAACAGCAATTCAACAAAAATTGCACTTCCAGAAGCTAAAATAAAAGGTGACCTGTCCTCCTATTTGCCATGTCTCTACGAGTACACAGTCTATCTTTTTTTTCCTTTTACCCTGTTCAATCAAGGGTCACAAAGAGTGTATGGAGAAGCTAATTTGTGGTCCTGATCCTGCAAAACCCCATGAGGAGAAGGCCCCAGAAAGCAACTAAATGGGGTATGCAGCAATTAAGATGTGTTTGACTACTCTGCTTATCGCGTGATTGCACTCCCTGGCGTGGAGTCTTGATACAGGGCTTAAGTCAAGATAGTGAGTGTCACAACCATTTCACAGCTTGCTGTCAGATCATAGCGACAATTTTAAAGACAGAAGAAATCCTGAAAAAAAGTGGGTTGTTTTTTTTTTTAAACTTCCAATGTTTTACACTGGGTCAAGGCATTAACAAAAATGTTATTTTAGGTAACCGACTGACTCATTTTTTGCTAAAATTTAAATTTATCGACCAATTCCTAAAGAGCCAGGCAATCTAAAAGCAGCTCCCTGCAAAAAAAGCTGAGTTCATACTATCCAAGGAACTTCCTAACCTTGATTTTTAGGCTAACAGACAGCCAACCCTGTTATTTCTCTCTTGATTTCCACACTGAAATAGCGAGAACTTTACTTTCCCGTTTACTTCATTTACCAAACTGCTGTTTTCTGCACTCCACATTTCCCTCAGGGGTGCTCAGGCTGGGGTGGCCCCTGGAGAGCAAAGGCTGTCTGTATGGTGGGCATTTGAGAGGCTGGGGCAGGGGGGGTGTTGTATTTTGCTTTTTTCAAATGCTGGGACTAAGACTGGTAATGGGAAACTTCTTAGTTAACCATTTCTCCCAGCATTCCCAGGAAACTGTCTGTCTGAAAAAGATATCTTTTAATTAAAAACAAAACAAAAAAGGCTCTAATTAACCAATTTATCTAAGATTAATGCCCAGCTAGTTTTGCCACAGTTTTTAAGAACTGGGTTGGCTCTTCCAGCCAAGGAGGAAGTGAAGGCAGACCCTGAGAACTGTTGGGCTGATACCGATCTGCAAAAACTCCATGAAGCCCAGCAAAATTATTCTGCATTTATTTATAGCTCCACCAATAAGTGCAAAATCTGGTAAAAACGGTTTTCAGATATTGAAACTGTACAAGCCATAAAAATTTCCTTCTAGACAGTTTCTGACATTTGAATTGCTCAAATAAAGAAAGGAGCCTTCTCAATATCAGTTTTTCTAAATTTGCTTCCCCGAGCATCTCAGTCAATTCAGTGCACCTACATTTAAAGCTCGCTTCTGTTATTCTACTCTGTGCTTTGTATTTCACATTTGTAGTTGCATATATACATGAAATGCATATTAGAATTTGTTTTTAAACATTTTTAAAAATTTGTTTGTATAAGTAATACAAACATCTGACCTTGCATTACCAACTCACCAATGCTTCAAGCAAGGATTTTTATTCACTTAGCACTCTTTAAAACACACGCACATATCCCAAAGGAAAAACACACAAGAAAACACAAAATATTCTCCTTAAGAGTAATATTTACTTACTAAGAAAAGTTATTTCCCTTAACTGGAACATTTTTATAGCTGGGAAAACTATGCATAAAGAATTTACTAGATTCACATGCTTGTACATATATTAGTTAAAATACTTCCCAAGGAAGTTTAACTAACAGTTATGTCTATCATGCATGGTCAGTTAAATACTGCTGCCCACAAAATACTACAAACAAAAGTATTTGTATAAGAAGAAAGATAACCTGTTTATTACACAGGTTGACTATCGCACCAATCAGATTCAGCTTTTATGGCATTACGAGCAACAGTATAAATCTTTAACAATCACAGACTTGGTAAGTCTTTGTACCCAACAGAGTTTGCATCTACTGCTTCCAATGCACTTAGTCTTCATTTTGAAATCAAGGTAAACCAATTAAATTATTCAAATCCTCAACACTGACTAATCCCCTTCCTGTCTTCCAGTGACCAGAAATACCCAAAACCCAACCGATCTCCAACACCTCTTCCCAGAAGTATGCTTTCTAGGTTTTCATATGCAACAAAAGCTGGAACTTGGCACAACTTTGGTAACTGCATTTTCAAATTAAAAGCCAGGAAATTAGTCATGGTAGGGTAGCATCTCTAGGGGACAGCTTGGGTGGCCACCAGCAAGATGTGCGTGGAAAGCTGTGTGAGAGGGCAAGATTGGTATCTACCACTTCCTCCCTTCTGCCATAAGCATTAGAAAAGCTGAGAGAGTCCTCCCTCCCTCACTGTGGGCTCAACCCCAGGCACAGGAGAGGGCCAGTACAGGTATTCACACACCACCCTGAGAAAGGGTAAGACCCAGAGACCGGGTGGGGACACCTCTTTGAAGCCAAAGACATGTGGTTTTCCCAATTTGGTTAAATAGTGACTTAATTGTCTCAGAGCACTGTTCTTACGAAAATCAGACCTCAAACTTATAAAGGATCAGACTTGCACGGGGACGGTCCTTTGCAGCCACTAGCAGCTACGCGATAGCTATTTACCTCAACAAGGTCATAACAACATCCTAAAACACACCACCTCCTCACTATGGCAAACCCAAAAAAAAACGCTCCTCCCTGCCATGGGGAAAGTAGGGCATCACCAAGCCCCAAGCTGCTCTAATAGGAAAATCTCGTTAAGAGGACTGAGGGCTGCTTTAGGAACTGGCCGATGCCCCACACAAAGACTAGGAGCCAGATGCCAGTGCATGACCAGACTCACCCCACAAGCAGCTGGCTAAAAGCAGTGCTCTTCCCAAGGAAATTTTAGAAGCAGAAGCAATCCAATCCAACAGATTTAACCCATTACAAGAAGTGTGTGCCAGTTGCTCACAGCCAGCTTGGTATGCACCTTGCAGGCCCATTCTCCTCAAGGACAGCCCCAACAACTACCAACACTCCATCAAGATTTTTTTTACTACGATCTGCAGAAGGTCAATGTTGCAGACAAGGAGACAAACATCCTGCTACACTGAGAACATGTCCACAACTGGGAGGAAGGGGGAGAAATGGAAACCAGTGGCCTGAACTACAGGATGTTCAAAGCTTGATGACGGGCTGCTCTGCCAACAGGGACACAGTCAGGGAGTCAGAGCCACAAGAGCTCTGTGAGCACGGCATGATGAGAGAAGAAGACTCTCATTTCTCCACCCTGGCCTCACAAATGCCTTCCAAAGGTTGTAGCCTAATGCTTTGGGCTGTGTTGCCTTCTCTCACTTGCGCCTTCCCACAGCACTCACTAGACTCCCCTCCTGACACCATGGTGTTTTGCACAGGTCTGGGTACCATGGCACTGCCCAGCACCAAAAGGTGAGGGAGCCAACATGCCTGAGCAAGCCCAGGAGGAGGAAGAGGAAGGAGGAGCCCCTCCACCAGAAGAGCAGCCAACCTTAGCTGGCAGCAAACACAATTTGGGCAAACCTAATTAACCTACCTGCAATCCCAGTTTCAGTGGGCTACTGACTTCAGACTTCATAAGAAACTCCATTTTCCTGAATGATGCTCTTTTATTTTATGCTCATTAACATCACTTGCTTATTTTTTTCAAAAGCAAAGAAGCTAACTGTCACTTCTGCTCAGAGCTGTGTAACACAACTAGAGGCTTTCCTTTTCCACACTGAGAAGCACCTTATAGAAATGATTTTAGCTGTGCTTAGGAAAGTACGCTTTAATGCTTTCCCTTTAGCATCTCCACCACACAGAAACTACACAGGTTAGAGCCCTTTTTCTGCAACTTCAGATGTTAATTAACAGTGAAAGGGCAGTGCTAATAGCTTTGCATTTTAAGCTTGTTGGGATCATTACTTTACTCCACACAGCAAGGAAACTGGAAGATCAGTCAACAGCAAGAAGTAAGCTAGGACTAGACTGGTCAGTAAGAAAAGGAAAAATTGATGAACAATGCAGGAATGATGAATTGGGTTATAAAGCTGTATGTATGGACATGACTGTGTGGCAGAAAGCATATTTTTACCACACACAAAGGTTTGGTGAATTGGAGTTTCTCATTTGCCTTCTGCCATGTTCATTTATGCAGCCTGCTGTCACAGCCCCTACCAAAAGCCACGCTCACCAACAGCCTGGAGAAGGAGAAGCCTACTTGTGGCCCAAATAAGAGTTTGCCATTTTTTTCTGGGTATTTTTGGAAGTAAATAAAGAGCATTCCCGCTAGGAACAATTTTATCCCAGGATAGAAGATGATACAACACAAAACTATACAGTGCCATTTGCATTTTAAAGTCAATAGTTTCAAGATCAATCTTCTTCAGCTATTAAAAAAATTTTTAAAAATGCTGAGTGGAGGCAAAACTTACATTTCAGATACACTGCTTCTGATATTTGAGAGCTTCAACACTGATACTATCCCATAAACTTTCCAGCAGCACATTTATGAGCAGACGGACACATTTATTTCTTTGGATAGAAAACACGGAGGAGATGACCATCACATCACTGGTGAAAACTGCTATGTCATAAAATACCCCACAGCTGCCTGAATTTATAAGTTCCTGTAACCAAGTAGCATGTGCCAAGCCAGGCAATCCTCATGAATTACATTAGAAGCCTATAGACTTCTCAGAAATAATTAATTTGCTCAGAGCTACATCTGCACAAAGACATATACATACACTCTCATTTCTGAAGGAAAATAAATTCTGACTTCTTACATTCATGTATTTTCCCTTGAGGATAAACCTGTAAGATTATTAACTATAATAAAGCTCTAAAATGGATGCTAAAATGGTGTTTGAGGGCAGCATCAGACACTCCAAAAACATATATAAGCTAAATTCTAGTGCACTATATAAAGGCAAGTTTCAGCTAGAAAGCTTTACTGTGATTTGTGGTACTTTAAAAGCACTCTTGTAACAATTTTAATAGTTTAAAATATTGGAGTTTAGTCCCAAAGAGATGTAGCTAGTGCTAAACTGCCATTTTAATGGAATTTTTGCACCCTCTCTCCATGCTCTACTTTATAAATAAACCTCTAGACTTCTTATTGATTTCTTTTAACATGATAGATTGAGCCTCTCTGGCAGAGAGGGCCAAAGAACAGCACATGAAAAATTACAGGTTCACAGTTTGCGAGAGGGACAACAATAACAAAACCCCCAGGAGAAAAAAATTACAACACAACGCATATATGCCTGTGTTCACTGCTTTCAGATCTGCCTTGTGCACATGTGTACATGTATCTCCAAAGACTTACTCATTAAATTTACTGAGAGAAACAAGTAAAACAATGTCACGTACAGTTGTGTGTGCTGTACAACTCTTTCAGTTACAAAGCCTACATTCGACTTCAGCGTGTCTGACTTGAGCTCACGCTCTGAAGTGGTGTAGGACATGCCACCAAAATTATTTCAAAGATTTTGTAGTAGTCCAAGGTCAACGTTCTGCAAGTGGAGAAGTAAAAACATTCAAGAAAGTATTTTTATGGTACATATAGCAAGAATTAGAGTAAATTAATACAGTTAGTTAGTCTTAGAGGGTCCCATGCCAGACAGCTCACCAGGATACTGTCCCGCTGACCCAAATACTGCAACCAGCTCTGCCCATGTGAGCGCTGCCAAGTGCACTTGTGGTCAAGCTGTGAGATCACTCCTCCTCCTCCAACCCAGCTCAGAAACACACTACAGGAACACACCATGGCAGAATAAAAACTTACTACCCCTGTAGTAGTACCCCTTACTACCTACTACCCTGATGCCCACCCACGGGAAGGAGAAACTGTTAAGTTTTCTGACACAGAGACAGACCTACTTTAGTCGTGTGATCCAATTCTCAGTTGCCAACATTATGCAAGGGATAAGCAGAACAGCTCATACCACAGATTTCTTTCTTACATAGGAAGAACATGAAGGACAACCAAACAAAAAGGAAACAGACTACTGGCAGCAAATGAAACTAGGTAAGTACAATCAAAAGTATTTAGCAGTCTTTTGTCTTTATCTGTTTGGTTCATCTCTCCTTACTGCAATGGATTTTTAAAAATCTTGATCTGTTCACTATATATGTGACTAGATTAAAAAGATTCCTTGAACACATGACTGTGCAATATGATTTAAATTCTTTGCAAGATCTCACAAACTCCTGTGTGCTTAATTTTAGAAACAAGGACAACAAAAAAAATTCAAAAACCCAACAACGTCTGCCATTTCCATATGTGCTCTATATTTTACTAGTTCTTCACAAGAAATGAAAAAAAAAAAAAACAAACACCCAAACCAACAACCCCCTCACAAAAGAATGTTAGGGGCATTATGTCTTTCCTGACACTTTGAAATACAGGATACTTCTGACTTTTTGGTCACCTAGACATCTGTTATACCCACCTCTAAGTTCCCCCCAGCTGAAACACAGGAGTGGTAATTCAGAGAGCTATTTGTGGAGATGTAAAGATGATGTGACAGCAATATCATGCATACTGGGGGATTCTGGTCATGCAATGCCCCAAAATGATTTTCAGTGGACACAGCTGCATCATTCCAAGTTCAGAGGGACTACGAGTCTCCCCAGATCCTCCTCTTGGTGGTTGCTTCTCAGATGATGGAAGGAGATGCAACATCAGCAGTTACTATCACAGCAGTGATCCATGGGGACCCAATGCATACACATGCAAAGTAACAGCAACCAGTTATGCAACCTGAACAGTCAGGATGCTTGACAAATACAGGGGGAAAGGTGAGTTGAAAGAGTGGGAGTCTGCCAGACTAGAGATTTCATGTCACATCTCCAACCAGCCCCATATCACCTAAGTCAGCGAGCAGGGGTACAACACATGCCCAGTTCTGTTCCTGGGGGCTGGTACAAACATCAGAAGGGACACTGTGTTTTCCCTGATTTAGCCAAACCACGTATACAAACCCAAAACCAGACCTCCTGACTACTTTAAGGTCACATCTCTACAGGTGGATGGCGGAGCTGAAGGACCAGCACTGCTACCAACCATGTTGTTGCTCTGCAGAGAACACGACCTTCAGAGGCCAATGGTTTCAACCTGGCCTTTTTGCTGGTGCTTAGTTCACACAATTCTTTAATTCCATTAAGCATCTGATTTTTAAATACTGCTCCGCCTTGGCTCGCAGGCACCTGCTACTGACAATTATCAGAGAACATATGTAAGAAAAAAAGATAGCATATGGCTGTACAAATAACTGCAGCAATGAAGGGCTCCTCACAAGATCTGAAAGAGACAAGTAATTGCACAAGCTCCATGGCGTGTGTGGGCACTGATCGCTCAAATACGCGGGGTTACACCAACACATGCCCTCCCAGGACATCCCTCAGCCCTTCTGCATGCATCCCCTTGCTCTTGACTACAGCAGAAGAAGAGCTGAGCCAGAAGAGACATAAAAAATACAAAGCATGTGAATGGATATCTGTAACTTTCGCATGCCATGAGCCAAATCCAAAGCTGTTACTGCAAGTCTCCCTAATGGAGGTGCCTGGAGGCCTCCTTGCCTTTCTCCCAGGGCGGAGGGCCACTGCTGAGACACACAACAAGAAGGGAAATCTCTCCGCATCTATTGAAGTGTCAGGTGAATTTGTTTCACTGTATTTCTGGTTTGGTTTTTTTTAAAAGTTACTGGGATGAGTCCCACTTGCACAGCCCCAGCCCTCCCAAAACAGTAAAGATAAATTAAAATGTTCTCTATATAGGACATTATGGCTGGAAATTTAGCAGGAGAGTCAGAACAATTGCTGTCCTTTTGCTTTGTCTCTATGCACATTGGTACCACCACCAGCACGCTACCAAGTCTGCTGCACTCAAATGCACAAATTCAACATCACATTTCTTCCTTTTCTTAATATATTTATTTTTCCTCTGGGAAGTGACTTACTTTAAAAATTGCTTTATGATTAAAAAACATAGCAATCAACTTTTGAAAATGTCAACTTTAATTTGATTTCTGTTTCCCTCCTCCCAGCTCCTCAGGCTCTCACAGGAAACCCCCGTGCCTCCATTTCACATTTTGCCACAGCTGTAGCCCTACATCAACCTCAGAAGGGCAGCTCCAAAACCTGGATATTTCTGGCAGAGATGAGGAGCTCTCTATTCCCTGCCACAAAGCTCAGCTTTGCACATGGAACATCCAGCCACAACACAAGAGCTTCAGTTGCAAACCTACTCGGTCTCACAAGGGCAGGTTTTGTCCTGCAGGGCTGAAGGGATATAACCTACCCAGTGATGTGCCACAGCAAACTCCTGACCTGGTCACCAGAAGTGCCAAAAGGCACGGTGCTGTCCTTTGGTTGCATCCGCTGCAGCAGGGATCCTGGGAACAATGCAGCATTGGGGGGTCACCCAGCCTGGCTGCATGCACAGCAAGGAAATGAGCTCCATTCCCACCACTTTCAAAAGGCTTTACACCAAATCTTCATCTCTCCACATCGCACAAAATTCAGAGCATTTATGATAAAGTTATCGATGTGCCACACTCAGCAAAGGAAGACTCGCAGCACAGAGCTAATGCTCAGCTAATAACCCAACAGGGAGGAGAAAAAAACCTCTGAATTTAGCATGGCTGATGTAAGCTGTGATGTAATTTCCACACATAGGCTAGTGAAAAAAAAAAAATTTAAAAAATCTTTCTTTTTCAGATCCAAGATACAGAGATATGTAAATTGCTTGGCTTCCATTTCAAATAAACAGTGTGAGATAACCCCAAAACTTAATAATGCTTTCAGCCTTCACTCCAGCTCTTCAGAGGACTCGAAGCCTTTGACAGGATCAGCTCGCTGGGAGAGCAGTGAGCCAAACCACTTGTACAGACACGCACCCTCAGCGCCGTCCCACCCAGCAGTGCCAGCGCAGTCGGGTTCTCACTCTTCAACAAGATGTTTGGTTTGGGGTTTTTTTTTTTATTTTGGAGGAAGTAATTTTAAACAAAGTATCAAAAAAAAAAAACCTTGCTCTAACAGCTCTAAAGGATTTTTTGGTCCGATTATGGCTGAAATTAACTGTTCTCTAAGGACAGATTAAACAAGCCAAGCAAAACAGGTCGGAAGATCAGAGAGAAAGGGCATCTTAGAATTATGAAAGATGCTCAGCTATATTAACAAAAAAAAAAAAAAACTTCAGCCAAAAAGAGAATAAACTGT
The DNA here is from genome assembly GCA_013400515.1 of Erpornis zantholeuca. NCBI lineage: Eukaryota > Metazoa > Chordata > Aves > Passeriformes > Timaliidae > Erpornis > Erpornis zantholeuca. Next base: position 193,090 of record VZTN01018444.1, read on the forward strand.
TGAAAGAACAGTCTGAAAGTACAAAAAAAAATAAACTTACTAAATTTGGACAACTCAGGAAATGCTGCAGAATAATTTTACCATTTTTTAAAAATAGTAACATTTTTAAAATAAAACCCCCCACTTTTTCCCCCTCAAAAAAGTAACTTTTTACTAGGAACTCTGCTCTAAGTGGTGTGCTTACCTATTATGCCAGTAAATAATTTTAGAACCTGAGAACACTTATGAGAAAATTCAATCTGGAGGGTAATTTTCCTGAAATTTCTGTTTGGCATATGAAAATAGCGTTTTCAACAGATGAATATCCCTCCCTGTAATTGTTGTTCTGTTGTCATCATGCAAATTGGTGTTTTACACAAATGCAGCTTGAAACCTACCTAATAGAAAGAAAACCCCAGATAAAACCAACCTGCACAGAACAGGGTAGAACAGTACTAACAACATGTAAGCACAGGTTTCTAAATAGCAAAATAAAGGTTGTTGCATAATTTATTCACTTTCCTATTAGTTTCACAGATGAAGATAGCAGCACCAGGAGATAACCAAAAGATTTTTTTTGCCTTTAGCTTAGTAATTTACAAGTCTTTGAGTTTCATTGGCTTTTGTTGTTGTTGTTCACTGGGAAAACACTGTGGAAAGAACATTTTACCTGCATTTTCAGTCTACAAAGCTTGTGAAGTGCAGCTCAATAGAGACACATCCCCAGCAAGCACCACACAGATTTACCGTAAGCTGGTGACTAATCCTTACAGCATACCCTGTATGTGTATCACTGAGTCAGCTTGAAAGTTCGTTCATTCACTCAAACACCACTTCTTCCATTCTCCTCTCCCTCTGATCGGCAAACACATCTGAAATCTGCCTTTCCTCCACTCAAGGAGAGCTTCTCACTGCCTGAACAGGCAGAAGGTTAAGGTACAAAAATTTGCTGCTCTTGTAGAGGACTGCCCTAAGAAAATGCTCGCTTGCCTACACAACAGCATAAAAACAAACAGAACAAAAAAAGAAAGCCCTACATTTTCTTTCAGCAAGAAACTTCTGTGTATGCAAGGAAGGACCCCTGCAGGGAGGGACTCTCCAGGGGCGCAAGCTGACCCTGCTACTGGAAAAACTTCCCGGTTCCCACATTTGGCAATCTAACATACAAAGCCTGCGAGAAATGCCCAGTTTAAGTTTTACTGGTAACAAAAGCAGTAGCAGAACAATGCAGGTACACATTGTAGAGAGCTGTAATGGCAACATATGACTTTGCATTTGCTGAAGCCTAAAATAAGTTGCCCCACTCTTTTGTTCTCTTTTTTCGTTTCTTGTAATTTACATAATTAGCAGGACGGATTTTCCAGAAATAACCTGAAAGTAAAAGTTCTACCTGAAAAAAAGAAAAGAGCTGTTTATGCTAAGGATAGCGTGGGGCTTAAATGTAAGGATTTTCCTTACATAACTGAAGCCCATCATCCACTTTGTAATTACAATACTTCAACTAGAAGAATACAATTATTACAGAGTAAAACAATTACAACAAGGAGCTTCAGTCATTCGCAGACCCAACCTTGCACCTTCTTTCACTCACACAGGTAGTTCAACCAACTATAAAAAGAGCAGGCGTTGCCACAGATGACTAAAAATTGAAAGATCTGGTCCAATACTCGGCACGCAATCCAACGGAAGCCTTCCCATCAGCCAGCTTTATGTGGTAATCTATGTGCCATTGCCATATAATGTCTGCACTGCAACCTTACTAGTTTTGGACCATCTCCAGGCTGAGAGGTGGCCTTTAAAACCAGATGAGCCCATGTTATTTTAATGAACCCCTACTTTAACTAATGATCAAGTAGTTAACCTCAGGATTGTATGCTGACAGACTTCCAGCATCAAAGTATTGCTCCTTTCATAAATTAAAGTAATTCTGTGGTATTAGTCTATCGTTTATGTATGTGCATGCGATGTCCAGATTAAAACTTCTGAAAGTTGGAAATTGTTGAAATAAAAGTCTGCTAAGACCTTATTTTATCATTCCCACTCATGTTAAGCAGTACCTTACTATGCAGGCAACCACATTTGGCTTAACTTACATTCTTTTCATTAACAAAACAGTACTTAATCCAATGTCTTTTTTTTTTGCACCTCCCTTTTCAGGTGTATTATTTCTTTAAATCCAAAACTGTTTTTAACTTCAAAGAATAACTTTTTTCTACAAGCAATATAGGAACAGTAAAATTCATCCTCTGCAATGCATCTTTGGTTTTCAAGTATATAAATGGTGAAATCTTTTTTCGTTTTACCTGCAAGGCATATTCTCTTATTCATGCTTTTACATTATAATAGCAGCAACTTTAGAAAAGTATTAAAGTTCATTATAAACCATCTCTTTCAAAATTTCACAGTCCTAAAAAAAACCTCCTTTTTCTCACTTTAGAAAAATTTTGCCTCTCATTTTCTAATTTTATCAAACTCATGCAGACAGCAGCAATACTTTTTCATTGTGATCCATGCTGTTCAGATACCAATTTACTGAACTCTGACAGTATAAAACAAGCTTAACTGACAAAAAAAAAACACAGGGAATCAGTGTTCACCATCACAACTGAGAAGCCTCTACCAGTCTTGGAAACACAGCATCAATTGAAGAATGAGAGAGAATCTGCCTGCCCATACTTCTGCAAATATTTTGGCTTAGAGGAATTACTGCCACCTTAACTGGAGATATGCCCCTACCATGTTCAGAAATACGTGTTTAACGTAGTTATGAATATGAATCTCACTTCTCCAGACATAAACTGCCTGCTAATTTAGAAACCTCTCTCCACTCCCCCGCTCTGTACCTGATGCTTTGCCATGCAGACTTTATTGAAACACATGGTGATGGTTCACAGGGCATTCCTGTGGATGGGGATGGAAAGGTCATTAGTGCTTCACTGCTTGTGCTCAGAGACACCTTCTAACAAAGCAGGTACTTGGTTCCTACAACCTGTCCTATCCTGGAGTGATCAGGAAGGTGAAAGCCCTTCCAGACAGAGGCAAGAATGCCATTTCTGATATTCAAATACCTCCATGAAAAGACTGCATCTTGCCCCGTTTGGCATGCTCCTGCTCGCAGCAAGTGTGTTGCCAGAGAGAGTTAGAACTTCAAAACAGCTCTCCTCAACCCTTTCATATAGAGTATCCTGGTTCAGCATCTCACCACTAAAGCATGTCAATATCCAAGATAGTTTTTTGCCTTAATTCTGCCAGGAACTCATTAGAATATCACTGCAAGTACTTGTTTATTATCATTGCTGTGATGCTGAATTCACGTTTTTACAGTGATCAATAAAAACTAAATCAGCACACTACACTCAGCCCACACATGAAGAAAATTAATTTAACAAGATCAAAGTTGTCTACCTTCTACTGCTGTAAAATCACAACCAGCCTGTTGGTTTTTGCCAGTTATCTTTGAAGAATGACTGGAAATGAATAAAAATCATTCTGGAAGCATATACTGAAATTCCAGATACAAAACAGAGATAGGAGGACATATGCAAGCAACCACATGGGAAACCTTTGCTTGAATTTGAACTGTGTGGCAGGCCAAAGCATCAGTGCTTCTGCAAAGCTGCACCACACAGTGTGGCTGAACATTAACCATTTCTTTTGTTTTATCAAAATACATGAGGGGCTCTTCTGCAACACTGAATATAACCTTGAAAAGTAACCTAAAAAAAAAACCAAAATCATGCCAGTGAGTTACCATCTGAACTGCTTCCTCACATATTTCCTCCCAAATATACTAGGGGCACAAGCAGCAACAAAACTGCTGCGTTCAGGGTTGAGCTATGCGTGGCTTGTACTTGTGGTTCAGGTGACTATAGCCTCCAGCTTGGCTTTGGTAATGGCCACAGAGCTCAAGGTTATTTCAAGGCCCACCGTGGCCTAGGAGACACTGAAGATGCTTTCAGCCTCTCAAAAGAGTGCAACATGCAGCCCGCTCTTTGCTGAGAGCTGCAAGGGGCCAACTCAAACACCACCGCCTCTCTGCAAGGTAAGCCCAGCTTCCACGCTCAGGATAAAACAAAATATAAGAGGCAGACAAAAAAAGAAGCAACTGAGAAGATATTTATGAAACTTTAAGTCAATATCCTAAATATTTCAGGGCTTTGGAAGCCTACATTTTAGGGAAAAGAAATCTCAGTTTAGCTGTGTAGGGTCTTCCAAGTATTCATACTCGTGAACCATGTAAAGTCTGGTCAGCATCCATTTTTTTATTTAATACATTGCTATTGTTGCTAGCAATGCAAATTTTAGCATCACAAAAAGAGCAAATAGGTAGCACATCCGCTTACAAAATAACAACAGGACTATTTACTAGGCAGGGTTTTTTTTTCTGGTACAAACATCTTCCACTGGGACATCTTCTCCACCAGCAGAAAGAGTCAGCAAGGTAGAAGCAGGATGAAGCACTGGTGCTGCACGTCCAGGAGGCAGCACTGCTCCAACACCAAACACCTACGGACTCTTGCCAAAGAAGCCCCATTTACCTCCCCCTTCTTCATGAACTGCTGCACTGTTCAAAAGAGTAAATAATTTTTAGTCTCTGATCAAAATGTGCATTAAAAGCACCTAATCTTATGTCTCCAACTTTCACAGATTTGCAGTGCAGTATTTCCTAACCTGCAGTACTTAAAATTTGTATTCAAAAGTAAAGCAGATGGGATCTCTTTTGAGGAAAAAATATTGTTACATGTGGACAACGTACTTCATAACGCATTTCCTGCTCCCCAGTAAACTGTATTCAATTCTGCCTGGAGAACAGAGGGCTATTTCAAGTTATGCAAAGCTCTAACAGCATTCATTTCACGAGGACTCATTTAAGATCATACTCTTGCAAGAGTACCCATATGCATTAGAGCCACAGGACAGCAGGTTTACCTCACTGACATTCCACGATTGTAGTGGGTGTTCTGTTAAGAAAATGAAAGAAGTTACTATGTAGGTCAAGTGTGGAATTAAAAATAAAAAAAAAAAGCCTAATGTAGCTGTAATTGGCATAGCCCTACAAGTAAATAGAGATCTTTCCAGGAAAATGCACTTCTAGTTCTGATTTGGCATGTGAAACATGACAGTACTGGGAAAAACACTTTTCTGCTAGTACAACTGGAACTTAGACAGGACCCTCACCCACACAGAAGTATTGTGAAACCTCTCAATCCCCTAATAATATTCACTATTCACCAGCAGAATTTTTGGTTTGCTGGGGAAAATGTATTTAAGATCATTTCTAAACACACCAGCATTAGCTACTTTTTCACTAAAAATATATAAATAAAGGAAATGAAACTTCCCCATCAATGAAAATTGGGGGGGCGGGGGGGAAGGAGAGAGGAGGGAGTGAAGAACAAAGACAAAAATTACTTTTTTTTAAGACAAAGAACTTAAGCCATTCTCAAATTTTAAACTTGCTTCACAGGGTTGGGTACTTTTTTTGCACAGTCTGATGCTGAAATTATTTAGGATTTGACATTCACTTAAAAAGAAAGTAGCTGATATAAATTCTGCACCTCAAATGGCCCCTGTCCTTTAAGAGTCCTGGTAAGCCTTGTTCTAGCCAGATGGCGTGAACAAAAACCTCACCATCAGGGATCTTTTAAAAAGGAGGTGCTGATAATTTAACATTTAACTTACACCTACCTGTTTTGCTGGGGCAATCCTTCCCCAATCCATATTTTTGCAGTCTTTACACTCCAGGGTTAGCTGGAGTAAGTTTTAGTACCTGAATTTTTCCTCGTTACTGAACATGAGATTTTTGACAAAGGGGAAGGGGGAGGGAATCTAAAAAGACCGTCTACAACAATCTTGCTTTGCTATAGTTGCAATGAACTTTAAACATGAAGAGAAAAAATGGCAAAGTAAAACAAAACCTTGCAGCTCTGCACTTCAAGGACATATCACAATGCGGGCTCTATAAAAAAAATCTTAACATGAGCACTTGATGAGGGGAGGGAGGGGAAAGACAGAAACCACTTTCTTGCTGAACTAAATGGACAGGAGACAATATTTACTAAGACCCAGGATGGCTGCTTTAGACTTTGGTGGGGTATGGAAACTTGGCACTTGTCACCATGTACCTGGGAAGTGACAATGGCTCACCTGAGCGGTGGATGGGAAGCTGAAGATAAGCAATTCATCTGAAATTCTAACAAAATTTAAACTGGAAATTGGAGAATGACAAACTTAAAAGAAAATTTTAAAAAAATCCAACTACCTTTTGAATCTGCCTCATATCAGGATTTTGGGTCTTTCCAGAGCAAATCATCAGTCAATTATGAAAACTTAGGTGGGCTGTTTGTGTGTGACACATTACGCTTTGTTACAGAGTAAGCTGAAACCACAAGACTCATTTCACTCAGAACCTCAAAATATACCTAACACTACATGAGTGCCCCAAAACCCTGCAACACCCCCACTCTAATGCAAAGAGTTTAAAGTTTAAAAATAAAAAAATTAAAAATCAAGCACTATTACAAGATAATAGGGCTTATATTTAAGACCATGTCCTGGGGTCCCTAAACCATTATCCTCTAGAGAAAAAAGTAACATAAATGATGTATTTGCCTTCAAGTTTCTGTGGCAGCAGGTTGTAAGTTGAGCACATTTTCCAGGTTTTCCCCAAACAAATCAATGGTTTGGGGTTTTTTCCTGCTGCTGTTTGGAGCAGGTCCAGGTGAGCCCACATCCCCACCATCATGGAGTGACATAGGCAAGCCAGAAAGGGAAAAAAGAAACTGCTATCAAAAACACCATTCCTTCTGCCCCCAGAAACCAACATCCAACAAGAACCAGCAATGAAACGCCTTGCTGACCAAATGTGTCACCCACTTAGTCCTCCTGGCCAGTCTGGACAGTGGCAGCAGCAAGGAGATGATGGTGCAAGAGCCCATTCTCAGCATTTCAGATCTAATAGGAGATACTCCCACAAGCTCCGTAAGTTAACTTGCTGCCTAAATGCATGCTGCTCAAAAGTAATTTCAGAGAGTCTCTTAAATCAGTTTGGTTTCAAGCAAAGAGTTGTTAGAGACAAAAAAAACAACCCAGTAAAACTGTTGCTACTGTTCTTTGAACCAGGTTCAGACCTACTCTTTGAAGGAAGAGTCACCTTTCTTAAAATATATTTTAATGTGCTATTTTTGTCTTTATCTTAGAAGGCCCGATTTCCCCTCACAGACCTGCAACTGATTACAGTAATAGGTTTCTCAGAGATGGACAAGTTAAGAAGAGATTTTATAACTTCACGTGCAGCAAAACATATGGAATTTGCTGCCTTCATATTTCTTCGGTTTTGAATGCAGCCCCCTCACTCCCTTCCCCACTTACACACACACAGAAACTCTACTCTTGCAAGCAGTGCCATGGAAGTCAGTGTGACCACCTGTGCTCCTCACCTTACGTAAATAACCAAGGGTGCGGCAGCTACTCCACGCAGAATTCATACATGCACTTAAAGATGCTTTTGCCTACTTCTCTCAAGTGGATGGCAGGCAAAAGGATCCATTAATTTCAGGAACAGAAAAAAAATTATAATTCTGATGATAATTTTTCGTTGGAACTATGCAGCTCTCAAAAGAATGCAAGGGGAGGAAACAAATTGTTTCCGCATCAACCCTTATTTTGTATCTGTCAAACGCTGCTTGCTTTTTTTAAAAAAAACAAAAAACAAACACATATTTCTAAGGAAGCTGAAATGAAACTGCCTTATCTCGCAGTTATGATGACACCTAGTAAGGAGGTACAATGCAGGGCCCTTCTTTTTTATACTGTCCCATTACAGTATCGCCAAAGGGAGAGAAAGGTCTTCTCAAACAGTTGGCTGAGTAAGTTTTTAGGTGATATATCCCCCACTTGATTAAAACAACCAAAAAAATTTAAAATAAGATGAAAATATTCACAGCAAAATATTAACTTACTGCTTTAGGAAACCTACAGTGATTTACAGAAGTGCTCTTACACTTTTCTCACATTCCCTGCCAGATGCCAAGGTATGAGCCCAGTTTCTAATGGCAAATCTGACTGTATCACTTGAAGAATTTAAATGCCAGAAGAAGAGAAGCAACAGAGTTTTGAGTTTAATATCTAACCGTTCATTTTTTCTATCTAAGCTAGTTGAGCACTACCCAAAAGCAAAACAAACCTGAAACAAGGACTTGCTTTATGGTCTTAAATGCATACTGGAGTATTCTCAATAGGCAGGTCATCATCAGTAACATACAGGTTGAGAAAATGAAATGGCTTAGGCATGGAGACTTTTTCAGTCTATCGAAATACAACATGAGTCAATGTTAGGTAGAGAGGTTAGTCATGCTGTGGTTTATTTATGCTCATGTTGGCCCATGATATTAAACACTGGAGGCAGGATGCTGGCCTAGCTACCCGTGGCCTCATCCCTCTTCCCCAGGGAGGGATGCCAACAGCAGGACATACATTGATATAGCAGCATGATTAAGTTCCGGTCTTATCATATCACTGAGAGGCCAGTTCTCCACTCCGCACTCAGTTTCAGAGTGAAGTGCATTACTTGTATTTGAGTTTTTTTGGCTTTTCAAGATACACAGCTTTGACTACTACACTACTGTGCTGCTCAGGTCCTCACTGAAGACTCTCAACTTCAGAAACACAAGCTGCTAATCAATGGTAGCAGAACAGATTGTAAGAGTGTTTATTTGTACCAAAACTTTTTGAGTAGGTTATACTTTAGCCTTTAATTTTCCCAATGTTTATCAGAGTATCCTCTACAGAAGAGTATAAAAGAAAGAACCATACAACACATACAACAAAGAAAAACACATACAACATATTTTCTTCATATGAGAAATCTCTTATCTAAATTCTAAAAGAAGTCTTTATTTGTTTTATGCAAAGCTGCATAGCACGCATGCACAGAGCACTCATGGAGCAGCCCCTCTGTTGTTATATGTGTGCCTTGGACAACATTTAGAAAAAACCTAAGACACGAACCAGGGCACATCAAATGCCATCGCTTCAGTGGGCAACAAAGTGAAATGGGTTATTTCTATATATATGTACCTTATTAATGCAATGGCTCCATTCTGATCCAACTGAACATCCAAGACCACAAAGTAGATAAGCGATGACAGCAAACAGCTGCGTGTACCACATGCAGCAACAACTCACACGCACACCAATACTGTAAGGATGGGTCGCTTCATCATGACACTATACCCTGAGTGAGGGCAGCAGACAAATCCCTGGTCCCCAGGGGAGCTCTGCATGCCAGAGCCCCAGGCAGGATGGGTACAGGGAGCAGAGTGGCCCTGCTGAGCAGCCAGGCCAACCTTGCCAGGTGAACTCCCTCCTCTTCCCATATCTACAGTAAAATTTTAGCTATCTAAGGCATAAAACTTCCCCCTCACTGATTACCTGTTTAAAGTATTAATCACGCAGTTAAGCACTTGGCAGTATTTTCCATAAATAGTTAAGCTGTGGGTCATCCCATGTATTTTGTTGCCATCATGTCAGTGTGTAAAAATGTATGAGCCTCACCTGTAACTATCTGAATGATAACCAGCACAGATGCGCAAGGACAGCAAGTGCAGGTCAGATTTTACTGGATGAAGGCATTAACCCGGCTAGGTTTACATCTCGATCAGTCAAGCCTGGTTAGTTGACAGGCAGACGTAAAAACGACTCTATAAAGTCAGCAGAAGAATGAATAGGCATTATCCATTTATTAACTGGTTAACTGCCGATTAATTTCACTTGCAAATCGCCTCTTCGGTATTTAAACACCTGGCTAGGAGTTTTTGTTCCTTACCACTCCGTAATTTTGACGGGCCAAAAAACAGGACCGCCCCGCCAGCGCCCAGCTCGCCGCGCGCTCCTCTCCCGCGGGAATGGAGGGAGAAATTCCCATTCCTCTCAAACGAGCTCGCCCCACGCGGTGCCGCCCGGGAAGGGCTGCACAGCCGAGCTCCAGGACCGCTCCACTCCCAACACTAGATACCGAGACGGCACGGAGCACGCCGCGGGACGAAGGACGGGAGGAGTAGCGCGAGGGTCGCCCACTCGTGTCAGGGGCCGAGACGGGCAGCGCGGCTCGGAGAACTTCCGCGGCGAGCCCC